>CM042158.1:95716586-95739225 GCA_023376005.1 Doryteuthis pealeii | reverse complement strand
AAACCACCTTGAAGATCGAGTATTTTCATATATCTTTGATATATAAAAATATTAGTAATTACAACAAACACACATAAGGTATATACAAAGGAAAAAAGGAAAAAAAATAATTCACAGAAAGAATCAATAATCTTGTATGTGAAACGTTAAAGATACAGTAATAAGAGAGATTGAAAGGTAGTGTTCAAGTTTATCAGAATATGCCCTTTTTAAAAGTCTCATGTAAATTAGTAAGAAGAAAGAGTTGAAGTCTATACATCAAGCAGAGCTGGAACCCCTATCTTGCTCAGAATATTTTAACTCCTAGAAACTGTACAGAAGACGTGGAACCAAACGAATACCCCTCCATCAGGCATCTACCATATCTGAACATCTTCGCACCCTGGGAATGTATTCGCAGAACTTCGGATTCTGGCAACTGACCTTGGTAAACGCTCATAAGGTCATTAATCATCTTAACAACAGCAACTTTGAGCACCTTTTTTGATCTCCATCTTCTAACACACATGGGCATGCACTAAATCAGAAAACAGCCTGCTCATGTGACTTTCGAAACATTTTTTTCACGCTCAGAATTGCGGGAGGACATGAATAAAACTGCCTGCGTTCTGTTGTAGGCTTACCCAAAGCACTGAATCTTTCAAAGCCGTTCCATGCTTCCCTGTAGTCCACCGACACTAGACCTGATTGCCACTCTCCACATACATATGCACCACACGCGCCACACATACATGCATATTACTACTGTTAAACTGTTCATGTCCTGACACTAATACATTATTGTGTGTACTTGACATGAGACTTTGATGAGTTGTGGTGCACCTGAGCATTTACACAATTAAATTCATTATTATTGTAGAGAGAGGAGAAACATAATAGCTTGTAGTACCTTCAGCGGTAGGCGCAAATAGTTCTGAGTTGCAGTGGACGTGGAATAATCCAGGCATTAAGTTGGGTTTTCTGAACTGTTCTTCGAAAACCTTCGTTTATATAGGACTAGCAGTAGCTACTCGTTCATCATGCCTGGGGGAGGAGTTCGAGAATTTTTAAAGTTAGTCTCTGCAAGATCCATTATACTGAATCCGTTGAATTGAATCCTCGTGGATGCCCATTTAAAATCCCTATGTTAAAAAATTAGACCTTGCATTGACCAGCTACTCTGAAAGAGAAATGTTAATGTCTACTATCTAAAGTATTAAATGAAAAAAAAAAAAAAAAACAAAACATGCTGTTAAACATTTAAATTTATTTTTTAATCATCTTCACGAATATAAATCAAATCTCTATTATTTTTCTCAAAAAACCAAGCCTGCGGTGATAATTTAAGAAGATATGTATTTACTTTCGTAATTGTTTTATTATCAAATTTCCCCGGACATTACAGGACTCACACAACTGCCTTATATATGTATAATTTACTATCTAGGCTCGAACGTCTTTTTGAAAACTTCTTTTGAGGCCGAAAAGCTCCTGATTTGCTTGAAAATTATCAGTGTTAGATATTTCTATTTTTGCCTTGCTACCGCACTGATCCTATGCGGCCAATTGCTTACTTTCGTCATTTATTTTCTGCTTTCAATGCGGTTAATTTCAGCTACTTTTACATATCAATCACCACAAGTTAATGCTTGCTATATTTTTCTTTTGCAAAACTTAGTATGATATTAGGACAATTGTGCTTGGAAGAATTATCTGAAATGCGATATCCTCTATAGAATGACAAATATTTTGAAAGAGTTTATAAAAAAAAAAAAATTTTCTTGAAAAAATTTAAAAAAATTTAATTGTTATTGGTAACTTAATATAAATAAATTAACCACAAAACCCCCCCCCCCAAAAAAAAAACCCAAGCCAAAAAGCAAAAAACAGATTAAGTCAAGCAGTTATAACATTCTATTATCAGAGTCATATTAATTAATTCTCTTGAACATTTGCCAAGTTTAATTTTATTGAAGATGGTGAAACAGTAATTAAAAATTCATAAAAGATTGGTATCCATGAAATTACTGTAGGAATTAGCGCTTCCTGCTAGTGTCAAGTCTGTGGTGTGCTCACCAGGGCGGTAATATATAGAGGTGAGTCTAGTTTAAATATGCGTTCCTTTCGTAATGTTGAAATGCTATATTTATCAAACTGATCATCTTTTTCCTCTCTTTTCCAGTTCCTAAAACATGAGACCACATGGGTGTTTAATAAATATTTTTGCCATGAGCCTCATCATAGCCTCTACCCCTTTTTTTAACGTTGCGACGTGGTAAAGTCATCAGCGTCTCGCTCCGCCCTCTCCGTTACAGTACTCAAACAGTACTTTAGATATTCACCCGAGCTACATTGGACTATTCTCCCACACCATAAGAAGTTAACTCTATTGTCTATACACCATACATACATATTAATGTGCTTTTTAATAGTTTTATATCTTTTAATATTTTTGACCAATTACAATAAGAAACAAGTAACAGAACCGAACAAACTATTGAATGAGTGTCGCATATAGTATAAAGCTTGTAATTTTGAAGTCTGGACTCCTGTTGGTGTTATAATGTTATTTTGACACCCAAATTTCCTACATCAATCACCTTGATGCCTAAGTTCTAATGACTGTCTGCTAACAAACCTGTTAAAATAATATTTCCTCAATTTCCTTTTAATTATACACACAATCCTTTGTCCGGTACAATTGTTGTGAAGATAAAATGCTTCTCCGTGACGAGAAGGGGGAATTAACCCTCATTAATAATCCAAGCAACTCTTAGAATGATAAACACATATTCACACCTCAAATACCAACAATTAATAGACGCAACACTAAATACGAAGCAGCAACGATTCAAAGGCAATGAGAACCACTTGATGGCCTCCTGCCTGTTGTATTAGCATGTGAATAATAGATCCTTACGCCACATAAATTTTTGTGCTAATTTGTAAATGTTGCATAACCTTGTGACACTTCCCAGTTTCCATGGGGTCTGTTGAGTCCTGTACTAACACCATAATCCAACGAATTTGCCACCAATTATATTAATTTTCTATAGCGCATTAGAATTTCAGCTTTGCGTACAAGGTTATGTGTTGTTAAAAAGAGTGTATATTGTTAAAACCCAAATTGTAATAGTTACTACACCCTCAAGACAAGTCACGTTAAATAATATACACATAAAATTATATCGTTAAATTCGAAATCTTTCGCGAGACTCTAATATAATTACTCTATAAAATCAATAGACACACCCACTAGATCTCTGAATAATAAAAAAATATAAATCCCAGTATAACTTAAGCCGGAAATAAATGAATTTTCCGTGCCCATGAATATCCTTTAATTATTATAAATTATGAGAGAAAATAAAAGTTAATAAAATCAATGCTAATCAATTTATTTGTTTATTTTATGAGAATAAAAACTACCATTTTCATTTTTAACAATTTTATTGGTATCCAAGTTAAATTTAGATACCAAAACACTAATCTTAGAGTATAACTCTGGTGTCAATACGTCTTCATAACCGACTTGCTGGATTTATATACAAAATAAAACATAATAATTATATAAAATCATACATACTGAAAGGCTGTGTTCTTTATCGTTTATACAACGTTTTTATCACAATGTAGATTTATGATATAAAATAGTAATATATTCGAAGAAACACGAAAAAAGAAGTTGCTTCCACCCTTTGAATCAAGTAGGGGAGTTGATTATGGCGCAAATACCGAAAGACTCGAGTGTATGAGATTTGGTTTCTGCTTTGTGTGAGGTAATTAACAAATAGTCAACACAAACGGAGCTATTTAATATAAAAAACGTTGAGCAAGTTATGTCAGTTTTGGGTAGAAGTATTCGTCTTTAACCTTGTTAATTTTTCACAATCGTGTACAAAGTATTCTCTTCATCCAGTCTTCCATATTTTATCTTATGTAAAAGATAATATAACCTAACAAATATTTATCAATTAAGGTGTTTTACTGTGACTTTATAAAAACCAATTATCATTAGTAATATCAAAATATACTTTTTAACAAACACACTTTCTAATGATCCTGTGATTAAGATATACCATCTAAACTAGAGTCCTTTCTTTCAACAATAATATATTGTTTAACCCAAAGAATTAAAAAAAACGTTGGGATTGGTGTCCAATGTTTGTAGCAATGCTAAACATAAGAACATGATAGCAAACACAGAGCGTTATCCCATGTTCATTAGCCTAGATTAGGAGAAATTGTTTTTTTGTTTTTGTGTGTTGAGAAGAGTAAAGAAGAAAGATGATGCTGTCCCTTATTGCAATCAAGCATCTCCCCATCAAGCTTTACCTGAGCGAATAGAATCAAGTATGTCATCTACACTCAATCTTGTTACTTACGTCATGTGCTCTCTCCTAATTTGGCCACGGGGGAACCCTGATCAAACCAGGAACCTTTAGATTCTGGCGGAGAAGTTCTCTATCGAGCCTTGATGCTTTAAAAAACAAGCCACTACAACTAACATAGATCAGTAAAATTACCATAAAAAGCATTAAAGCAGCGAAAAGAAATGAGTATATTTAGACCATGTTGCTTGCTCCCCCAAAAAAACTTCAAGTGTCTCCCACCCAGTCTTATGGATTTTCATGTGTTCAAATGATAAGTGTAAATAGTGTGGCCAAGCGGACGAAAAACGCAAAGCTAAGCATGGTCAGTACTAAAAATATAAAAGCCCTTATGCACCGATGGGTTTCTAAGAGGTATGACCAAATGATCATTTAAATGAGAGAGGGAGAGGAACTTGCTATAGCAGACTTCAAAATCCTTGGGGAAAATAATGAACTCTGTTAAGCTAAAGCTCTCGTATCTCTGTTCTGTCGGTTTGTTAAGTTTTTTGTTGTCTTGATTTCTTAGCGATCCTAAAGCTTCAATGCTCGGTGCAGTGGGGGGGTTGCGGTTATAAAAATGTCACTATATAACTTACATGATGAACTTTTGACTAATCAATGAGATCTGACATGAACCGCGGAATGCTTGGGCAATTTTAACTATACGTGAGTTATATAATATAATGTAAGTGTTAAGTCCGCTGCACTCACTGAATAGTTAGTAGAATTAGTTGCATTCCAATCTGGCTGACGAGGGCACTGATGTACCGAAGGAATGACGTAAGGTTTGGACCCTTATGGAGCAATTAAGCATCTCACCTTGGGTAGAAAAGATTGTGCAAGGTGACAAGACTTGTTAGACTTTGAGGTAGTAAGGTGATTCAGGAACAAATAGCACCCGATTTTTTATTTGGTTCAGTGCAGAGAATCGGCCCTGGGTCCCCTCCTAAGAATATTTATCTCCCTCCTATCTAAGTTCTGTTACCTCTCATATCAAACTAGTTATAATGTGGTTAAATGATATGAGTATTAGCTTCTATATGACGAAAGAACACACTGAATAGCTAATGAGGACCTTTTATATGTGACCTGAAAATAAGTGATAAGTGAATGTCCCTTATTTCATACATTGACACAGCATCAGTCTATTGCTGAAGCAGTCAGTGCCAGATTAGAATGTTGTAGGCTGCTTGGGCTACAGGGTACGGTAAGCCCTCCAGTTATATTTTCAAAAGGAAAGAGTTTGTTTTTTTAAAATTGTTTTTCTTGGTATTATCTGCGTTATTCGGACTATTGTCCCCATCTTCATTGTTATTTGTACAATGTTTTAGCCGATATGCCCTCCAGCCTTCTTCAGGTATTTCTTGTCAGACTCAGGAACCTTCTCAGACTCGGGAAAATTCTTTTCGAACTCGGGAACTTTCTTGTCGTAATCGGGAGCCATCACGGAACTTTGAAACTAACCCTTTATTTATTGCATGGGGGTATTCTGTTCTTATTCCGCTAACCATAGCTGGGGTAGGAGTTGTGTTAATTATTTTTCTAGCTGCCTCTACTCAGGATTGAACTCTGGATCCAGAGATAACTGTCACTTAGAACTGTCTTAACCTAACTACCTTACTAGGCCATGTGTCCAATTGGACAATTGAGTGTACAAATAACAATGAAGATGGGGACAATAGTCCGAATAACGCAGATAATACTAATCTTCAAGCCTCATCTCAAACATTCAGAGAAATTGTTTTTCTTGGTTAAGAATTTTCTTGGTTAAGAAAATTGCTTTTAAAGAGAAGAAAGCTTTGCAAGGTTCCTTGAATTAAACCCTCCAGTTATATTTTCAAAAGGAAAGAGTAAGAGATATTTTTCGAGACACTTAAAATTTCCCGGTGGTAAGCAAGTAATTTCGGATGAAAGAAGATGCAAACAACAAACATATATTCAAAAGGTACAAAAAAGGGTTGCAAATTTTTGGCATTTGCTAGCCAGACTTATCTTACTTATATACCACAAATAATCCAACAATAGACAGTACTAAAAGAAGCAATCATGTTTAAATTCAGAGGGGAGCTGAGGGGAGATGTGCTCTTAAGAGTATTTACAGGGTTTCGTTGGAGCCCTTATTCTCCGTTAGTGGTTATTGTTCGGATGAATGAAACAAACAAACATGAATATAAAATGCAGACACATGTATTATCAAAAAGTACAGAATTGTTGCAAATTTTAATGGCATTTGCTACAGACTTATCTGAGAGGTGCAATAAAAAGTTCTTGGTGAACTGCACTAGAAAGGTGTTCTACTCGCTTGATTTTGTAATGCTGTCTGGTCAGTTGTGCCCTTTTGATGGAAATTTAGGTTCCAGCCTTCTGTTAGTATGCTATTGTGACAGCCTTAGAAAGTTTGCTGCCACAATGCCTTAGAAAGTTTGGTGGTGGGAGCACTTATTTTAGCGTCTCTCCTTGGTAACTGCTTCCTGATAAGTAAAGGTTTTGATTCTGGCGCCAACATCGTATGTTGGCTATCCGCCCTCTAGCGGCAGGGGGAGATAATTCTCTATCAGATTTCTGATACTCTTGCTCAAGGATAATATGCCCGCTCACACTACTTTGGGTTCAGTAGTTGAAGCAGTTAACTGTCACTTTGAATTGCTACTCCACCCCACTTACTCCCCAAACATAACTCCATCTGATTTTTGCCTATTTCCTAAACTCAAATCCATGTTCCACCTTAAAATGAAAGCATGTATCCCTGCCCCGTAAAATTCTGTTGACTGTTCTTTGAGCCACTTCTTCACTTTGGAATAATGTTTTTATTGAAAAGAAAGAATGAAAGAGTGTTTGAGAGGCAAATATTATTCCAGTGAGAATCAGAAAAGGGTGTAAGATTCAAAGTTAATAATTGAACAACAGCTCCGACACGTTGTGAGACAAAACATCTAATAGGTGTACAGCACATGGTAATGATAAGATACATAAAGTACATAGATACATAAGATACAAATAAGATATAAGAGTAGAGATAAAAGGACACATTCATGAATGGTAAATACAAGATACAATATTTAGGTATAAACGAGATACCCAAATGTACATAAAATATAAATGTTACAGACATGGAACTAAAGGGTAATCCATGCTGTATAAAAGACTTACAGTAATGTAAGGGAGGGCCAAAGCCCCACGGAGAAGGGGGTAGACATAAGTCTAACCCATGTGTTCGTTCAGAGGCAGTAAGGAAAGAGAGAGAGAAGCATTTGAATCAGCCACTTATATACCAGAGGTCCCCTGGTGGCCACAAACGGCAACACAGCGAGAAGGTAACTCTTCCAGGCAAAGGGAAGATAATCCCCTACAAGGGTAATAATAATGAAGAATCAAGATGTGTATCAGAATAGGAAATGAAAGAGCTTGATACAAGTGTAAGGTTCAAAGTCATAATTGAACCTACAACTCCGACACATTTCTGAGACAAAACATTTTATATAATACAGCACATGAATAAACAAGATACATAAACATTAGAAGATAGAATAGAATAGTTTGGTTTGGTTTGGTTTGTTTTGTTTTACGGCATATCAACCCCAGTGGGTCATTTAATGCCGATAAAGTTTTGAAATAAATCAATTCTTAATGGATAATACAATTTTTTTATAAATACATTTTTCTATTTAACCCATAGATGGGACCCTAACAGGTACTACCACTCCGGGTCAGAGTGGATCAGGGAGCAATAGTGATGAAGGCATGCTCCACATTCCCCAAACCTCCAAAACTGGAACCTCACCATCAGATAGAGTTTAACGTCATTCCCAGGACATGTAGACCCGCAGCCACCGCCTTCTAGCACCCATATGATAAAAAGGGGTTCGGATTGCCATAAGGGCAATAGGGTTGGGAAAATCATATAGGTGCTAGGGCTTGATGTGACCAGCCGATTGATCGGAGGGGGCCTCTCAGACCACCCGTCTAGCCCAAGATAGGGCCAAAGTGGAGTATTGCATGTCATGAATTCCTCATCCACCTGGGCTCTATCCTTAAGCATCACAGGTCGCCACCCACGGCCAACAGGTGGCCCCATTGGGGGAGTCTTACACCTCTGCAGAGGTGCAGTCGGTGCATTCTAACGCCCCAGCCGACAGGGCGGGAATAGAATAGTGTACATAAACATACATACATAAAAGTCACAGACAAGATAATATAAAAGTACACATAATATAAAGGTACAGACATGAGACTATGAATAGTCCATGCTGTATAAATCACTTACAGTGACTAGTGGCCAGCGTTGAGAGCCGAGAACGAGAAGGGAATGACAATTGTCTAACCCATGTGGGTACCTACAAGGAGAGGTAGAAAAGAGGAAGAGAAGTTTAAATTAGGCGCTTATATACCAGAGGTCCCCTAGTGGGAACAAACGGCAACACCGCGGGAAGATAACTCTTCCTGGCAAAGGGAAGATAATCCCCACACAAGTATTTCTGCGGAAACAGAGAAGAGAAATATCAATTAATGTTTCTCTGCTATTGGAATTCCTCTACTGAAAACAAAAGGGCTTCACGACTCTGGAAAAGCTTCTCTTAAGTAAGTAAAAAAAAAAGGGCTTGACGACAATGTTTAGCAACTCCACGTAGGCATCTGAGGGTCCACCAACACTTTTTTCTGTAGATTTTTAAACACAATCAGATCATCTGTTATGTTGCTTTCTTCTAGCCACAGCCTCGTAGTCTCCATTGCAATTCTCCAGTTCATGCCTGATTGTTTTTACAGTGTTCAGGGAGCATTGGGCAGCAACCATAATCTCCTTATTTTGATGGCTGGCGCATATCATCATAATACAAGTTATTTTCTTCCATGATTCAGGTGGGTTCCAGTCATCCATTTTATCTGTCATTACATATATGAATGAAGAAGGGTTCAAGGTTTTAAATGATGACTAGTGTGTGTCAATACCTCCAACCTACGGAGAAAAATAACCAAATAAGAATATGTCAAATTTATCCCTTCTTTAAGTAAGATAAATATTTATTCCGCAATGCAATAAATTGAGATAGAGAGTTAGATAGATAGATAGATAGATATGAATTGACTGATATAGATAGATAGATAGATAGATAGATATGAATTGACTGATATAGATAGATAGATAGATAGATAAATAGATATGAATTGACTGAGATAGAGAGTTAGATAGATAGATAGATAGATAGATATGAATTGACTGATATAGATAGATAGATAGATAGATATGAATTGACTGATATAGATAGATAGATAGATAGATAAATAGATATGAATTGACTGAGATAGATAGATAGATAGATAGATATGAATTGACTGATAGATAGATAGATAGATAGATAGATATGAATTGACTGATATAGATAGATAATAGATAGATAGATAGATAGATAGATATGAATTGACTGAGATAGATAGATAGATAGATATGAATTGACTGAGATAGATAGATAGATAGATAGATAGATAATGATAGATAGATAGATATGAATTC
This sequence comes from Doryteuthis pealeii, assembly GCA_023376005.1. NCBI lineage: Eukaryota > Metazoa > Mollusca > Cephalopoda > Myopsida > Loliginidae > Doryteuthis > Doryteuthis pealeii. The sequence goes on along the minus strand of CM042158.1, from coordinate 95,729,364 downwards.
ACTGATATATTATATATATAGATATATAGATAGATAGATAGATAGATATGAATTGACTGATACAGATAGATAGATAGATAGATAGATATGAATTGACTGAGATAGATAGATAGATAGATAGATATAGATAGATATGAATGACTGAGATAGATAGATAGATAGATATAAATAGACTGAAGATAGATAGATAGATAGATAGATAGATATGATAATAGATGAGATAGATAGATAGATAGATAGATATTAGACTAGATAGATAGATAGATAGATATGATAGATAGATAGATAGATAGATATGAATAGATAGATAGATAGATAGATAGATATTGAGATAGATAGATAGATAGATAGATAGATACATATATAGATATATAGATAGATATGAATTGACTGAAATAGATAGATAGATAGATATGAATTGACATGATAGATAGATAGATAGATAGATAGATAGATATGAATTGACAAAGATAGATAGATAGATATGAATTCACTGAAATAGATAGATAGATATGAATTGACTGATATAGATAGATAGATAGATAGATAGATAGATAGATATGAATTGACAAAGATAGATAGATAGATAGATATGAATTCACTGAAATAGATAGATTGATAGATAGATATGAATTGACTGATATAGATAGATAGATAGATAGATAGATAGATAGACTCAGAGTTATCGAATGATGGATATTTGAAATTCCAAAATTGCCATTTTGTAAAACAATGCTGAGTTCATGTGTGCTGTGTAGGAGTTTGTAGCAGCAGGATGTCATAGGATGGGATTGCAATGCTTGTGCATCATTGGACCAAGTGCATTGATGTCAAGGGGGACTATATTGAAAATAGTGAAAAACTGTCTGGGTTAGGCTTATAACTTTTTGAATGACATATTTCTTTCTTTCTTTTAGAAGTCCTTCGCAGACGACGATGACATCACTCCATATCTTCAGTTGTGGATCCTCTGGTGTCTCGTTAGTCCAATTCTGGACTTGCAGATGCGTTCACACACATTGCAGGGGAAATTCTACATCTGGTTGTTCATGATGACGAAGACCTCGTCACTCTGTTTATCTCGGTATTGAATGACATATATATATATATATGTATATATATATATATATATGTATATATATATATATATATGTACATATATATATATGTGTGTGTGTGTGTGTAGAATTAAACAAAAGACACATCTCCTGTTTAACAATTTTATTTTTGATCTTTTCGAGTTTTCTGAAATATTGTACAAATATGTGTTTAGGTTATATATATATATATATATATATATATATATATATATATATATATATATATAATAGTAACTGGTAATTTGCTTGAAGCATTGTTAAGTATGTTATTATATATTAATGATTTGAAGGCAATTACAATTCATATAAGAAATAAAAACAAAAACAAAAATAAAAACAAAAAAAAATAAGACAAAAACAAAAAATAAAAATAAAAACAAAAAATAAAAACAAAAAGATGTTTTTTTGTCTAGACATGCAATTTATGTAGAAGAAGAAGAAGAAGAAAAAGAAGAAGAAGAAGAAGAATCATCATCATCAACATCATCATCATCATCTTAGATAAGTGTTTTTCTCTTAGTTGTTATAGTCAAAATATTTGGACCATTCTACACTCCATCCTTCTTCAGGTATCTGTGGTAGTCAGTTACGTTCTGCGAATTTTGTACCAAACATTTTATATAATCCGTTGGGGTAGAATGTTCTCATTTTACCATCTGCTAGCAGACACTCTTGCAGGATGTACTATATGTACTTACTGGCATAGTTCCTGAAAAAGAATTATGAGATTAGTGGGTTCTTACCTTTCCCAAGGGTATTAGTCCAAAAGTGAACGCAACAGCACAAATGGAATTTGAACTCAACTGCAGTCCATCAGGACAACCCACATTAATAGCGATGCTTAAAAATTGATTGAAATACACATATAAATATTTTTGGAGAATATGTGCTTAATTGAAGTCATACCTAATTTTGAAATGACATTTTCTCGATTTTTTAGCCTTGCATTTGAACATATATGCCCGCCTAAATTCATTAATTATTAACTAATTAATTTTCAAAATTAGGTATGACTTCAATTAAGCACATATCCTCCAAAAATTGTCGGCTTAAAGCCATATAAAAAATAAACACATTTGTTTGTTTACTTAACCTCATATATATATATATATATATATATATATATATATATATATATTTAATATACCAAGCGTGTTGGTAGATCCTTGCGGAGAGAAAAAACCCGGCAGAGAGTTTGATTGTAAAAATATACTACCAAACATCAACCAGGAAGAAAAAAATTTTTGAAAAAAAGAAAAGACCAAGATATTCGTACCAACAAAAAATAATCTATTGGTATAGTATTTGGCCAAAAGAAAAAACAATTTATATGTATATATATGTATATAAGATATATATATATTCATATAACCGCTAGGAGAAGCTAAATTGTAAAAAGTGCTCGATACCTAAGTAGAGCCAAGTAATAAAGATAATCTACTGAGTCAGACGAACCTACTGTTAGTTTCGCATAAAGCTCTTCAGGGCTAAAATCTGACTCAGATTTTAACCCTGAAGAGCTTTATGCGAAACTAACAGTAGGTTCGTCTGACTCAGTAGATTATCTTTATATATATATATATATATATATATATATATATATATATATATTTGGAAGAATATGTGCTTAATTGAAGTCGTACCTAATTTTGAAAGTTAATTAATTAATAATTAATTAATTAGGCGGGCATATATGTTCAAATGTAAGGCTAAACAAATCGAGAAAAATCAATCTCTGTATGTACATTTTGGCCTATTAGGCCTCATCAGCAATTGATTGAAATACACATATAAATATACAAATAGGATCTGACTCTGTATGCTATATTTAGATCTGGACACAAATTAATAGGTTGTTTGTATACTTACATTGTTAAGTTGTTTAAAGAATGTTATAGCTGTTTATATTGCACAGGTAAAACATGAACATCATTTTCTAAACAATATAATAAAAACAGTTACTTGACATTCCTAAAAAGATTCTTGTTAAACATTATCTTTTTTTTTTCTTTCCTGACCCATAAATGATTATTACCAAGGAGTGTTTCGGAATTGGATCATAAAAGTTGGTGTTTTTTTTAAATTTCTTATGACAACTCATGCAAAAAAAAAATGTATTCACTTATCAGTAGACAAACTTTGACACATTACAGTACAAATGCATAAGTTTTATATTATAGATATTGTCCTGTGAAAAATTTCATAGAGTTTTGTAAACAAATATTTAATTTGAATTAAATCAATGTTGAGTGAAATATAATGGAATAACCCAATTTTGAGTAAAATGTTATTGAATAACCCAATGTTGAGTAGAATATTATGAATAACCCAATGTTGAGTAGAATATTATGGAATAACCCAATGTTGAGTAAAATGTTATTGAATAACCCAATGTTGAGTAGAGTATTATGGAATAACCCAATGTTGAGTAAAATATTATGGAATAATCCAATCTTGTGTAAAATATTATGGAATAACCCAATGTTGAGTAGAATATTATGGAACAACCCAATGTTGAGTAGAATATTATGGAATAACCCAATGTTGAGTAAAATATTATGGAATAATCCAATCTTGCATAAAATATAATGGAATAATCCAATCTTGCATAAAATATTATGGAACAACCCAATGTTGAGTAAAATATTATGGAATAACCCAATGTTGAGTAAAATATTATGGAATAATCCAATCTTGCATAAAATATAATGGAATAATCCAATCTTGCATAAAATATTATGGAATAACCCAATGTTGAGTAAAATATTATGGAATAACCCAATGTTGAGTAGAATATTATGGAACAACCTAATGTTGAGTAAAATATTATGGAATAACCCAATGTTGAGTAGAATATTATGGAATAACCCAATATTGAGTGAAATATAATGAAATAACCCAATGTTGAGCAAAATATTATAGAAAAATCCAATGTTGATTAAAATATTATGGAATAATCCAATGTTGATTAAAATATTATGGAATAACCTAATGTTGATTAAAATATTATGGAATAACCCAATGTTGATTAAAATATTATGGAATAACCTAATGTTGATTAAAATATTATGGAATAACCCAATGTTGATTAAAATATTATGGAATAACCCAATGTTGAGTGAAACATTATGGAATAACCCAATGTTGATTAAAATATTATGGAATGACCTAATGTTAAAATCAATTAATCATTCAATCAAAACATCAACTATGTGAGGAATTTTAGAAGTACAGAGAAGGTTATAAGATAAAAGTGTTTCTTACCCCCCAAGAATTGTGGGTAGCAGTTTGTTCTTTAAACAACTCCCAAAACATGTCATTTTTCTCAAATGTTAATGTCTCTGCCAGACTCCAACTGAAATTCTTGTTATTGGAATTTTCACTAAGACATAACTTCACTTTATCGTACTGACCTCAAACTGAACTCTCTCTAACTCATATACCTTTCGTATTTAAGTAAGTAAAGATGTCAGGGTGGCCTAAAGTCGGTATCAGCCAATCAGCGAGGGAGCCTATCCCCTTTTCACTAGCGCTAGACCAAGGAGATTGTTTTTGCGTCTGAGGTGGAGCGTTACACTTACCATCAGCTCCTTCCTTTACCGCACAGATCCCTGTGCTACTCATATGCTGAGTTGGCGAGGGTCAGTATCGAACTAGGAACCTTGCGGTTTCTAACCGAACGCTCTACCGACTGAGTATCTGGACTGACTTATTTAAAAAGTTGATTGGTTTTACGGCATATCAACCTTTGTTGGGTTAGTTAGTGCTGAGGTCTGTTTAACAATTATAAATGGTTGGTTGCTTGTTTTGTTTTATGGCATATCAACCCTTTTGGGTTATTTTAGTTCAATCAGGAGAGTGTCCGACTAGGAACTACAAGGTTCCGAGTTCAATACTGGCCCTCGCCAACTCAGCGTATGAGTAGCACAGGGATCTGTGCAGTAAAGTAAGGAGTTAATGATAGGTGTGGCGCTCCACCTCAGAGGCCAAAACAATCTCTTTGGTCTAGCGCTAGTGAAAAGGGAATAGACTCCTTTGCTGATTGGTTGATACCGACTTCAGGCCACCCCAACGACTTTACTTTTTTACTTTTAATGACGAATCAAGTCATTTTGATATATATATATATTTACCCCCCCCCTCGCACGAGCAGGATGTGACACAAGGTCAATTTATTAAGTGGAGTTTAACAGGTTTGAATTCAGATTTTTCCTTCTCTTAGACTGGTTACCTAGCCATAGTTAAAGAGAACCAGTCTGTCCTGCTATTTTACCCATAGCTGGAGGGAGAATTGGATTCATACCTTTCCCAAGGGTATTAGCGTCATTTTGATATAATGTTGCTTACAGTATCTGCTTTGTAAATTATTTCTTATAACCAAAAATAATACATAAAATCTGTGTTGGAAACAACAGGGTTCTGAGTTCAATCCCAGCCCTTGATAACTCAGTGCATGAGTAGCATTTCTTGGAGCTGTGTGGTTAAGTGTAGAGCTGATGGTAGATGTGGCTCTCCGCCTCAGATAAAGGGGATAGATTTTCTCATTGTCCAGCTGATAGCAATAATAGGCTAATAATGGTGGGAATCCTATGTATGGTACAAAAATGAATCTTCACAATTATTTTAAACAGGTAAACACTTCATTACCTCAATAGGCCTGTGGGGATTAAAATAAAACGAAATTAAAGTTAAAATTTAAAAAAAAAAAATAACAAACTCCCATGGGGCCTTTCACCGGAAGAACCCTCTGCACATGTCTGACAAAAAAGGAGTGACTCCCTAACCCCAAAAAGATATCTCGGCCATTCGAACTGAGGCTGTAACTGGGTCTAGTTGGTGCTACTAGCCAGGGAAATACTCCCTTGCTACAAGCGACTATGACCTGGTCAATAAAGCCTAAGTCATAAAGCCACCTTCTGCCTTTGTCTCTTTCCTTTCTTGTTCTTTGAATACCTTCTTTTCAAAAAAATAACAAACTCCTATGGGGCCTTTCACCGGAAGAACCCTCTGCACATGTCTGACAAAAAGGACTGACTCCCTAACCCCAAAAAGATATCTCGGCCATTCAAACTGAGGCTGTAACTGGGTCTAGTAGGTCCTACTAGCCAGGGAAATACTCCCTTGCTACAAGCGACTATGACCTGGTCAATAAAGCATAAGTCATAAAGTCACCTTCTGCCTTTGTCTCTTTCCTTTCTTGTTCTTTGAATGTCTTCTTTTCAGCGCGTCCACCAAAAAGAGATCGGGTTAAAAAGAAAACCCGAGGAACACGCAATCATGAATATAAAGCTTAGAAACAAATCATCAAATTAAGTGGGGACTCAAATTACAATCAAAAACATTTTCTTTATGATTTGGAATGGAAACTTTTTTTATAAAAAAAAAAAATAAATTTTATTATTTAATTTTTTAATTTTTTTTTTTTTTTTTCAAAAGATTGATGTAAAATCTTTACTTTGTTTTAATTGAAAAAAAAATGTTGAAATAACATTTCCAATTCTATTTCTCTGAATTTTTTTTAGATGAGGCTTAATAATTTGTATTATTCGGGCTATTGTCTTCATCTTTATTGTTATATACACAACATTTTGGCTGATGTGCCCTCTGGGCTTCTTCAGGTATTTCTTTTTGTAATTGAGAGCCTTCACAGAACTTCGAATCGAACCCTTTATTCAATCCATGGAGATAGGGTGTTCCCATTCCATTAATCATGACAAGTGTTAAGCTGTATTAATAAAACTGTTATGAATCCAGACTGTTAGGATTAATAAATAATATTAAACAGTAAAATGTATATTTAACTCAAACAATATTTGTTTCTTTATTCTCACCGACCAGGATCAAAATGAATTAGACATTATCAATCCATGTTTGTGTTCATTCTGCCATTTTGTTTTCTTTCTCCTTTATAATGATTGTCATTGATATTACTACTGACCTTTATTGAAGAATGATATTTTCCAATAGGGAAAAGTTGTCTCCCCTAACACCTCCCCTTTTATCATTTTGCTTGTATGACTTGAGAATTTACATGCAAATTGCTATGGTGTTCTTCTAAGAATAAAAATATAAAAATATAAGAATATAAAGCTTTAAACCCGTAAAACACCCAAAACCACGTATGCCCCATAGGCCCCATCTAAGTAACAAATAGATCTGTGTAGTAGTAGCGCCTGTTAGGGTCCCTAACAGGTGTTACCACTCAAATTGATAATTTGAAAGCAATAATACATCTTTAACTAATAATGATAATAATAATAATAATAATAATCCTTAAGTAGTTTGTCTTTGCTCTTCCTTGTGTAATCTTCAAGTTGTTGGATTGTGGATGGCGGCCAACAATAGTAGAAACGGCAGATGGACAAACAGAAAAACAACAAAGACTAGAAAACAAAAATGGGAAGAAAAACAATTATACGGACGCTTCAAACGACAAATAGAAGAGGTTGCACATGAAAAGACTTGGACATGGTTAAGAAAGGGAAACCTCAAAAGAGAAACAGAATCACTTATAATTGCTGCACAAAATAATGCCATAAGGACAAACTACATCAAAGCGAAAATTGATAAGACCCAACAAAATAGTAAATGTAGACTTTGCGGTAATAGAGATGAGACTGTTAACCATATACTCTGCGAATGTAGCAAACTAGCACAACGAGAATACAAAACTAGACAAGACTGGGTTGGGAAGGTGATCCACTGGGAATTATGCAAGAAATTAAATTTTGACCACACAACAAAATGGTATATGCATAAACCAGAATCTGTTCTTGAGAACGAAACGCACAAAATTCTCTGGGACTTTGAGATAAAAACGGATCACCTTATCCCAGCAAGAAGGCCAGACCTAGTGTTGATAAACAAAAAAGAAAGAACTTGTCAACTGGTGTATTTTGCAGTTCCAACAGATCACAGGGTGAAGTTAAAGGAAAATGAAAAAATAGACAAATATCTGGACCTTGCCATAGAACTGAAAAAGTTATGGAATATGAAAGTCAAAGTGATACCAATTGTAGTTGGTGCACTTGGAACGGTCCCAAAAGGAATGGAAAAGGGTTTGGAAAGTTTGGAAATCAGAGGAAGGATTGAAACCATTCAGAACACTGCACTGCTGCAATCTGCTAGAATACTCAGAAGAGTCCTGGAGACCTGAGGAGACTTGCTGTCACTCAGACTCCAGTGAAAGACCATCAGCTAACACTGATGTGAAAACTCAAAAGGAGTAAATAATAATAATAATCCTTATAAAACAATTATAACTTCAATTAACTATTCTTAATAGAAATAATTTACACACAGTTATATGGTATCAAGTATTCCTATCAAATACAAATAATTTTCAAACATATCTGTTTGATCCATAGATGGGACCCTAATAGTTACTACCACACTGGATCAGAGTGGACCTGGGAGTAATGCCAATGAAGGTGTGACAAAAGAGCTCCAGAACTGAAGTCGTACCACTGGATGCAATTTATGTGGAAGAAGAAGAAGAAGAAGAAGACAATGGAAAAGAAGAAGAAGAAGAAGAAGAAGAAGAAGACAATGGAAAAGAAGAAGAAAAAGAAGAAGAAGAAGAAGAAGAAGAAGAAGAAGAAGATGGAAAAGAAGAAAAAAAGAAGAAGAAAAGGAAGAAGAAGAAGAAGAAGAAGACAAGAAAAGAAGAAGAAAAAAAGAAGAAGAAGAGAAAAAGAAAAGAAGAAGAAGAAGACAATGGAAAAGAAGAAGAAGAAGAAGAAGAAGAAGAAGAAGAAGAAGAAGAAGAAAAGGAAGAATCATCATCATCATCATCATCTTAGATAAGTGTTTTTCTCTTAGTTGTTATAGTCAAAATATTTGGACCTACACTCCATCCTTCTTCAGGTATCTGTGGTAGTTAGTAACGTTCTGCGAATTTTGTACCAAACATTTTATATAATCCGTTGGTGTAGATTGTTCTCATTTTACCATCTGCTAGCAGACACTCTTGCAGGATGTACTATATGTACTTACTGGCATAGTTCCTGAAAAAGAATTATGAGATTAGTGGGTTCTTACCTTTCCCAAGGGTATTAGTCCAAAAGTAAACATAATAGCACAAATGGAGTTTGAATTTGCTTACTACAATACACACACACACACACACACACACACACACATATATATATATATATATATAATATATATATATATATATATATATATATATATATATATGTCATCACTGTTTGATAGCTGCACGGGCTGGCACCTTGTATGTGACTTGGAACATCAACTCGTTTTTCAAACTGAAATAACATTAATGACCCAGCGTCCTGATATTTTTATCTGGTCTGTTAATCAAAAAAAAGTTTTCATCGTTGAATTAACAGTTCCTTTCAAGGAAAATCTTGAATGGGCACATCAGCGTAATATGAAGATTTACGAGAACAATGCGTCAGAAACAGATGGATAACAGATGTATTTCCTATCGAAGTCGGATGCCGAGGATTTATTACCAACTTAACCTTGGTATTTGTGTCTAAACTTGGACTTTCTCCTCCAGACAAGAGGAAATACATAAAAAAGATCCAGGATAAAGCTCTAACCGCATCAGCGTGGATACGACAATCCTACAATGTGACATCAAACCGACAAAGTCTGGTGGTATTGTAAGATACTGCTGGGGTGCTCTGGGTTAGTGATAATAATGCTTTGGCCCCGAAACCATGCCTGAACCCAGAGTTATCATCTGGTGAAGGCTTTGTTGGTTGCTATGCTACTGTGTAAATAGCAGTCATTGTATAAAGATTATAAACGTTTTTATAATTATATATTTATTTTACTCTATATAGAAAGCAAGAGAGGGAGACAAACATAGAGTCATATAAACAGATACACACAGAGATACAAATAAAATAGCTTGCTAGATAGCGTTACATAAGCAAATATAGATATCTCCCGATTCACTAATTACCAATTCAATTCGCGCACACACCGCAATAAAAAGATACACACACTCGCCAACAAAACAAAACATAAGTTGCTGACGCCAAAACGGAAGTGAACTCTACGGTAGCCAAAAAAGAAGTGACCAAATTAACACGTTTTTACGCATAGGCTCCAAATTGAACTTCCGTTTGGAAAACAAGAATTCCTAAACAATAAATAAAATAAATTTGCAAATAAAATTCGCGTTTTCATCCAATGAAAACGATTCCCGGGTGAAATGAAAATGACTTCAGTTGATCCGATTTTGGGTCGTGACATTCTATTTAAAGTCGGCTTTGAAAAGCCGACAAGTTAGAGAGATCTAGGCGTCAGCGTTGAACATTTTCAACAAGGGCCGACCTCACAAACGAAAGCTACATCACAAGGCGACGGACTTACTTCTATCTCCCAACCCCTACTCTGACTGACCGGCAACTTAAAGGGGCAAACATCATTCAGCGATGCCAATACGCCAACTATCATACACGATACAACCAGCTATCGACTTCAGAATACCAAAACACAAAATTCTGCCTACATCGCCACCCCACTACAACATTACCACGGCCACCTGACATTTTACTGACTTAATTATTCAAGACACAACTATCACTAAAAATATCCTTTAAATTCACTAGCAAATATATGCACCCTCCGGGTGCAAGTATTTAAGTTTTAATTTAATGAAATATCGTATTCAATTAGAGGCAGACAAAAAGATATGTAACAGAGAGGGGGTATAATAGAAAAATAGAAATGAAACTTACTCTTCCATCACTCCCGTCTTTCATTGCTGAAATTTACTTATTTAACTATTTAGTTAAATTAGGAAATAAAGAATAAAAATTATTTTTTCTTGTTAATGGATTTCATTTAAGATTCATTGAAGAGATTTTTGCTTATAATCATTAAAATAAAACCAAACAATTAGAAATCAATAATACTAAGCACATATTTAATAAAATCACATTTTTAATATCAATATGCAAATTAGCCTTCCCATTCACACTGCAAACCGCTATTTTTTGTATATATAAATACAATTGCATGTTATTTGTATGTAGATATGGTCAACAGTGGCTTCAGCCTCTGGACCATTGATATAATTAACGGCGTCGATCTCAGGGGGCCATCCCCCCAGGCAACACATGCCCCCTTGATTTAAAGGGACAGGGCTGGGTTTATTGCCCAGCGCCTGAAGCGCCCCCCTTGAGGGGGAATGCCGACGGGATCGACACAATTTTTCACCTGCCACCCCATGAGTCTCGGCTTGTGGGTGGTCCCACATAAATAGGGCCTTTGTGCCTGACCCGTACAAGTGGGGTACGTGGAAAATATCATGTAGATATGGACAACACTAATAAAAAGGCGAAGTAATTTTATTAATATTTGAGGTTTAAATATAAATAAAATCATGAAGAATGTGATGTAAATAACTATGTTAATTGTGACTCGATTAGTAATATAGTTTCGGTTACAGATATAACATTGTAGTGTTATGAACTGATTGGCGATATCCGATTAGATACTTAAAAACAAAACAATTGAGTCTAGAATCGTACAAGCGACTTAGATTAGAGTACAAGTCAGTGGTGTGGTAAAGTCAACACAAGATAAAATTAATTACTCTAACACAAAGAAATTCTAATGGCTAAAAGTCGGTTGATGGTTGATATAACACAAATGACTTTTTGTTTATACAAATGTTTTCATATAAATATATTATCATTCTTGTAGCGTCGAAACAAGATGATAAATAATTTTTGAACAAAACCAATCCTAATTGCAGAAATAGGTTGATGTAAAGCAAAGGTCTGTTTTATCATATTATCATTTACATGGAGACTCCAAAAAGATAGGGAACCACTTTATCCAGGCTGAAAGTGGTTGGTATAAAGACGAATGTCTGGCTTTTATGACTGTTGACATCCATATCTGTGTTGTTCTTGTGGGGACTGCGTAGGACCAGACAGATTTATTTAACAAAGACATTTTGAAAGATTAAATCTTAAAAGTGTTGATTTAATGGGAATGATGATTTGCTCGGGTGGTCTTGGGCCAGTTCCTGGGAATTATCATAGCAATTGACAGGACCATTTATACAATAACAAAAATATTATCAGGTGCCTCACCAATCAGAAAACTGGGGCGGAGACTTGTTGCCCCCCTCCGAGATGTGTAACCCAGGGCCATGATTTTGATTGGCCGTCCAATCAAATGCGACCGCGTGGGTGGGGTTTCGTACACCTGATGTTTACACTGTAGGGCCATTGGTCCGGCGTTTCGATTGGCTGGCCAATCAGAGCCCTGGATTCAGGGGTTTGGAATCCATAAAAGAGGACCCAAAAGGGTCCCAGGCAGATCGGACAGCTGGTTCTTGACCAGATTGGACAACTGCTTCCCTAGCAGATTGATAGCTCCATCTCATGGCCCTTGTCACCGTCTTTGCTTTGTCGTCTTGTTACTCAAAGTCCTGAATTTGAATCAGAACACAGCATATATCGCCAGTCAGTCCACAAAATACCGACTCAACTTCAACTCGATATCCCTTTGTGGTTGTACATGATTTTTAATCACTGTATGATTAATAAAGGTCTTTTATTGTTAAAAACGCGTTCGTGTTAATTGTGGAACAACCTTGATGAATTTGGTCATTTTCAGGTACAGCCCGGAACAAGCACTTCAACTTTCCTGTGGGTCAAAAGAACACCCATCGCGTTAGATTC
>CM042158.1:95697732-95716486 GCA_023376005.1 Doryteuthis pealeii | reverse complement strand
GATTTAGAATTTGGACCGTTCCAATCAAAATGCGACCTACATAGCGTGGGGTTTCGTAACACCTGATGTTTACACTGTAGGGCCATTGGTCCGGCGTTTCGATTGGCTGGCCAATCAGAGCCCTGGATTCAGGGTTTGGAATCCATAAAAGAGGACCCAAAAGGGTCCCAGGCAGATCGGACAGCTGGTTCTTGACCAGATTGGACAACTGCTTCCCTAGCAGATTGATAGCTCCATCTCATGGCCCTTGTCACCGTCTTTGCTTTGTCGTCTTGTTACTCAAAGTCCTGAATTTGAATCAGAACACAGCATATATCGCCAGTCAGTCCACAAAATACCGACTCAACTTCAACTCGATATCCCTTTGTGGTTGTACATGATTTTTAATCACTGTATGATTAATAAAGGTCTTTTATTTGTTAAAAACGCGTTCGTGTTAATTGTGGAACAACCTTGATGAATTTGGTCATTTTCAGGTACAGCCCGGAACAAGCACTTCAACTTTCCTGTGGGTCAAAGAACACCCATCGCGTTAGATTCGACGCCGTGACAACATCGTACTACATTTAGAGCCGCGTGCAGCAAAACCAGCATTGTGTTACATTTGGTCCCGTGACCAGATCATAATATTACATTTGGCACCCCGACCAACATCGTATTACACAGACAGAAAAACACACAATCTCCATTATAATAAGATTTCTATCTTTTCCTCGCTTTTCATGTTCCTTTTTCCAATACAATTTTGAAACTTTAATCTGTGTTTGTTCTTTTCCTCATCACCATACGCTTCATGCTAACCCTGTTTATTACAATAGCTAGTTAGTTACATATGTAGAGTCTTTGATAGATAGATAAATAAATAGATAGAAATAGACCCAGGCCAGATAGAAAATGTAGGCTCCATTGAATATGGCCACTTACCTTCCATCACACAAAGCATCCGAGAAAGACAAACAAGACATAGTGGGCACTGCTGAGGATGTAAGGTTGAACTGACATTCTCATATGAACTCCTACACAAGGACACACCAGTGTTGGCTGACCAGCAACACTTTACATTAACTAGTTCTGTTGTTGCATACCTCTTTCTGTTCTTTCTTACTTCTATTCTTCTAGCGTCTCTTCTAGCGTCTGGACCTCGTCTTGGGGACTTCGTGTCTAGTCTTCCATTGGGGATTTCTCTTTATCAGAAGCCCTGTGTCATTGGTAGTTTTTAGATAATAACACAAGACTTCGATTTACTTAGATCATATTTTATTCTGAAATCCCCACTAGACTACCTGCGCAGATTGAGTCGGAGCGTGCATAATACGACTTACCACTGTCGTGGTCTTTTCCGATCTCACTAAAAATCTCTTTCTTATCTAAACCGGAAGAGGGTCTTCTCCACCGATTCTCACGGTATCCACCGGAAGGAGGATCAGGACAGGTCAAGCCTTGTCACTCATCCTTCAAGGCTGTGGGCTGCAACTTATAACAGCCATTTTGATTTCTACACTACCATACATAAATATTAGGAATCTAATAATTATGTAACACTGTGCAAACACTTGATGCTGTTTCCAAGACCTCATTGCTGCCCTTGTTATCCAAATAGAGATAGCCCTGCAGCACATCACTTCCTGCTTCGCAATTGGGTAGGTCTATTTTTCACTTTTTAAAAATTTCAAATTGTCAAGCTATGCGAAAGTTGTGTGTTAGTATACTGAATAAAAGAAGTCGTTGGGGCGGCCTAATGTCAGTATGAGCCATACAGTGGGGGAGTCTATCCCCTTTTCAATAGCGCTAGACAAAGGAGATTGTTTTTTAGTGTCTGAGGTGGAGCGCCACACCTAACATCAGCTCCTTACTTTACCACAAAAATCCCTGTGCTACTCATATGCTGAGTTGGCGAGGGCTGGTATCGAACTAGGAACCTTGTGGTTTTCAGCCGAACACTCTACTGACTGAGCTAACCCGGCCCTTCTATACTGAATACTGATACCAAAAATGAGATCTTTTATTTGCACCATTGTTTGAGGAAATAGCATCAAATATTGTCCACTAAAATGCACTAAAAATTCTCATTTTCGCAAAATTTAGCCTTTAAAAAACAAGGATTTTTAGTGCATTTTAGTAGACGATCTTTGATGCTATTTCCTCAAACAACGGTGCAAGCAAAAGATCTAATTTTTGGTATCAGTATTCAGTATACTAACACAAAATTTTCGCATAGATGGACAATTTGATTTTTTTTTTAAAGTGAAAAATCGACCTACCTTACTGCGCAACTCTTTGAACAAGAAGTCACCTTGAAAAAGACAAAGGTACTCCGCCAGCCTGCACCTCAGGAAAAGTACCACCCTCCCTGCACCATTGATGTGAGTGAATTGAAGGCAGTCCATCAGTTTATTTTCCTGGGATGCACTATCACGTCAAGTGCCAGGATTTACAAGGAAGTAAACAACTGGCTGGTAAAAGCAAGCAGTGCATTTGGCAAACGTTTGAGGTACAACAGACAGCTGAAAAAATTCTGTGTGTCTAGAGCCATTTATCGGAAATCTGATAGAGAATCATCTTCCCCTGCTGCTAGAGGGCGAATCGCCAACAGGAGGTTGGCGCCAAATCCAAACCACTTCACTTATCAGGGAGCAGTTACCAAGGAGAGACGCAAAAATAAGCGCTCTCACCACCTTGCCCCCCAAAAAAGGGTTTGACTTGTCTGTAGGCCGTCGACCTGGACGGATGCGTTTTTTAACAGCATACTTTCTGAAGGCCGTTTCGACAGTATACTTATCAGAAGGCTGAGGACCTAAATAGTCTACTTGAAGAGGGCCCCATCCACCGTCATTTAAAGGAACAGTTACCAGGCGAGAAGCTTCTAAAATAGCATCCCCTACTTTTACTTATCGGACGAGAACCGACAAAACGGACGCGTCTCTACAGAACTCTACAACCAGCGACCAGAATACCCTTGTTAGTGCCACTTCTCCATCGAACAATATTTCACCTCACAGATAAGTCTCGTAGCAAATGCCAATAAAATTTGCAACAAATTCTTGTATTATTTGTCAATACATCTATTAAATTTCCATTGTGTGTTTGTCTTCTTTCGTCCGAACAATTTGCCTACAACTGGGAGATTTAAGAGGCTCCCCCTCTAAACCCGTAATTCCTCTTAATTTGCAAATTTTATTGGCATTTGCTACGAGACTTATCTGTGAGTTTAAGTACAGTTCGAGTAGAAGAGGTGATAACAGGGGTATTCTGTCGCTGGTAGGAAGTTGATAAGACGCTTCGTCTGGTCGTTTCTCGTTCTTCAGCCTGTGTAGTATGCTATTGTGACAGCCTTCTTAAGTATGCTGATACAACGCCCCCTTCCTCTTCCAGTAATTCCTCTTACATTGTCTGTACCACCCTCTTAAATGGCTCAGTTTGGAGGCGGGTGGTGTAATGGTTACAGTCATAGGAAATGGACTCGTTGACTCAAGTTCAAATCCTAGATGAGGCTGTTTGCATTTCACATAATGAAAGGAAAGGTATGCATCCAATTACTTTCCCTCCATCTATGGGTAAATAATAAGGAAGACTTGACTCTTTAACGTTGGCTAGGTAACCATTCTAAAAGAAGGAAAATTCTGAATTAAAAATCCGCTTAAGATATTGACCTAGTGTCACATCTTGCCCATGCGGAGGGGTTGGTAAATGTATATATTTGGCTAAATATATATAGTTGGTAAATATATATATTGTAAGAAAGAAAGAAAGAAAGAAAGAAATATATATATATATATATATATATATATATATATATATATATATACAAAAAAATAAAAATAAAATAAAATAAAAATAAAACCTTGCTTAGAGGCGAATCAAATCTGGAATAATAATAAAATAAAATAAAAAGAAATGATCAGACACACAGACATAAGCACCACGCACACACACATACGCTTACATTTACACACACAAGCACGCGCACACACACACTTATACACACAAACACACACATAAGCAAGCACCCCAACCATACACATACACACACAGAATTTGGAAGACCCAAGACAGAACGAATGTAGCAGCCGCTAAGACAACTTCAGTTCCAGTATTCTTCTGAGGATGGGAATTTCTTCCCGAAATATTGAGAAATAAATGACAGGTTAACAAAAAACATCATAGTTACCTTCTTTTTTCTTTACACTCGCATTGTGACAGCCTTCAAAACCAACCAACAAACCAATATATATATATATATATATATATATATATATATATATATATATATATATATATAGTTAAAAATTAATGGTAAAATGAATGAATGGATGAAATGAAAATGAATGAAATGAGGGGGATAAATGAAAAATCCTTTCCAAGGGACCCTTCTCAAAAGTATTAAAACACTTTTTGAGAGTGTGATTTTTACTTCTTTTCTATAAAAATAAGAGTCTGAATAATTATATCAGAATATTTTATAAGTCTCTCTATGCGAGAACTTTTTAGTAAAAGAACCATGGATACAGAATTCTGCTTAAAAAAATATCATTAAAGAAACTGACCGTGTTTTACACAAACGGACTGTTTTACTTATTTTTCAGGATAACGGTGAGTAATTTTTCTCCAATCGGATAATTTGATCTTTGAATTAACTGTTTTTCTTTGTAACAACTCTTCATGTTCGGTATTTTTTTTTTTTTTTTGCGAGATATTTTTTTTTTAAGTTAACAAATATTTACGTTTCTTCCTTCAATATGGCCTAAACTGATCACGTGACCTATTTTGGTGGTACCTATTATATTCTTTTATTTTCATTTATTTTGTTTTAGATTTTTTGTTAATTTTTTGTTTTATTTTGTTTTTGTATTTTTATGGGTTGTTTTTTTTCTCTCCGTTTTTTTTTTTCTTCTTTGAGTATTGCAATATTCTAGTTTTAATTTTTATTCTTTTGATCTTTTTATTTATTTTATTTTTTTCCTATTTCATAAAAATAAATAAAGATAAAAATAATTTAAAAAAAGAGTCCTATTGGAAATTTATTGTATCGGATTTCGACTAAACAGTCTAAAAGGCTGAAGATTGATTGAGAGAAATGAATACGCAATTACGCTTTACTGCTTTTAAAAAAAAAAAAAATCAAAAGGGGTGTGGCCTAAAAAGACACACGGGAAAAAAAAATAGAGTAATCACGTGTCCAGTGCATGATAAAGTTTATTCCATGTTAAATGACCTTGCTTCTGTTACCGCCACTGCTAAAAGCATTTTCATTGTTGAAAATTGAATACAATAAGTTTACTTTAAAAGTGCGCAAGGCTAAAACTGGGGTAATTAGGGGGGAGGGGAGGGGGTAGACGAAACTTACTTTTTTGAAATAGTTGATGTTTTATGTCTACAGTGGCGTAACTAGAGTGGGTAATCAAGGACTATTTGCTCGTAAATTCCTACCATAAAATAAACCGAACCCCCATTTTATGTCCGTGTTTTAGTATTAAAGGTTTTATTTTTCTTGCACCCGTTATTTTACAATACTAAATATATTTTCTTTTTTATTTTAATATTCATTTCAATGTGCATATTCTAAAAGTTTTTATTTTGTGAGAATGTTAGTTTTAAAGTGGGGGCTCGTTTTACAATTTAGGCATAAATTGGATCCTTCTTTTATGACCGTAATTTTGTTTTTTCGTCGACGATGATTAAAATCTGACGTTTTTATTTTAGAGTACCAAAGCCAAAAAGAAAAGAAATAACAACAACAAAAAGTAATATTGAACTTTTTACTTGTAAATTCCTGCCATAAAATTAGGCTTGGGTATTTTATGGTAGGAATTTACGAGTAAAAAGTTGAAGTGTAAAAACGAACCCCCACTTTAAAACTAAACATTCTCATAAAATAAAAAAACACATTGAAGTGAATATTAACATAAATAAAGAAACTATATTTAGTATTGTAAAATAACGGGTGCAAGAAAAATAAAACATTTATTGCAAAAACACGGACATAAAATGGGGGTTCAGTTTATTTTATGGTAGGAATTTACGAGCAAATAGTCCTTGATTACCCTAGAGTGTGTGCTGCGCCAGGGGTAGGGGAGCCCTTGAGCTTGTAGTTCCACTCTCTATATCCTACCTCCACCCTCAAATGCTTTACCCCCCCCCCTAGCTACGTTATTGACCCGGAGCAAAAATCGGCATCGTCCTTCAGTGATATTGCAATTCTGTTTTCTGTTGGTATATTACAATATGAATGCTATTTGTGTAATTTATGAGGAAGTGCGTCCCGGTCTCCTGCCTCAAAAATTGCTACCCGGTGACTATCAAAATAACAACCCCAGCTCGTCGTAATTCTTGTTTATTTATCGTAATTTGTCGTAATTCTTGTTTAGATATGAAGATGGATATATAGTTTGGAATAGACTGAGATAGATAGATAGATAAACAAACAAAATAATATAGATAGATATGAACAAATGGAGATAGATAGATATTTTCGACAAGTAAATATATTTCGCTTCTTTTTTTTTTGTCGTAATTCTTGTTTATTTAAACTAAAAACAAGACATTAAACAAACATGAATAAAAAAATCTTAGCATTTAAAGTAATATAGATAAATATGAACAAATTGAGAGATAGATAGATAGATAGATAGATAGATATGAAGATGGTTAGTTTTGAATAGACTGAGCTGGGTCGTTATTTTAATAGTCACCGGGTAGCAATTTTTGAGGCAGGAAACCGGGACGCACTTCCTCATAAATTACCGATATTTGCGCTCCTGCGGTGAAAAAAAAAAAAAAAATTAGACAAAAACATGTACTCTTCGCGGAGAACCGTCCCGGCGTCCTGCCCCCCAAAACGCTAGCTGGTAGCTGCTGAAAAGAAAACGATTGAAGTCCGTAGCCGAAGCGGTGTCACTTGCAAAAAAAAAACAAACAACAACAAAAAAAAAACAAAAACAACAACAACAAACAACTTAGGGCGTTTTACCCAAAAAAACTAACCCCAACCCTAACCCACCCCCCTAGTTAAAATTAACAGTTTTATTACAAAATTTGTGGGTTCTGTTTTTTTCCTGGGTTACCCAGAAAAAAACAGAACCCAAATTATTATCTATTTTCCCATTAAACTAATCCTAAACCCCAACCCTAACCCTAAACCCTAACCCTAAACCCTAACCCTAACACTAGTTTTTTTTTTGAGCATGTGACACCGCTTCGGCTACGGACTTCAATCATAGCTGGTATTTTTTTTTCAGCAGCCACCGCTAGAGTTTTTAGAGGCAGGGGCCGGGACAGTTCTCCGCGAAGAGTACCCAAAAAAAAAAAAACCGTAATATAAATAAAATTTAAAAAAAAAAAGATATGGTTGTTTTTTCGGTGCTATTCGCATTGCGTCCCGGCCTTGCGTTAAAAAAAAACGCTAGTTTTCCGGGCATCATACAAGTGTTTTATAGAAGGGAAAGTGGACGGGAGAGGGGGTGGATTAGGGGAAGAGGTCACGTGGGTGGAATAGCGTTTGCGAGGAAAGATTTTGAAAGCTTAGATTGACATACATTAGGGACTGGCAAACGGAGCCTAAAATTCGTTTTTGACAAAATGACTTTAGCCCCCCTACAGAAAATAATTTACCAAAAATCAGGAAATTATCAGATTTTAATGAAATTTTCAGTGTTTATGTATCAATAGATGATCTTTATAATGCATTATTTATTTTATTTCAAAACTTTCTCATTTTTTTCAGGTCACTTAATTTTGACCCCCCTTATGTTGGGGGCGTAAAATGTTTTGTAAGTTGATCATTTTCGATACTAATTACAGTATAAATAATGAGATAAAAGACCGAACTTATGAATAGAAACAAAAAAAAATTTTTTACAGTGGCTTTTCTATGAGAAAATAAGTACCAAAAATCAAAAATAAAATGTAAAAAATAATAAATAATTAATTTTTGAGAGATTTCTTTTTTACTCATTTCGATAATTATTTAATTGGCTATTATTTTATAAAAGAAAAAATTATACATCGATGTTTTTTCTGCTTAAAAAGGGGAGGGGTACATTTTCAATCGAGTTTTTCTTCAAAACTTATTACTTTTGGCGCCTAAAATAAGGTTTGCATTAAGTAGATATTTATTTTTAGAATCTAAAAATATAACATTTTAAACTTAACATCAGGATTTTCATATTTTAAATGAATTTTATATATTAATTTTTCATAGCAAAAATACTAAATTAAAGTTTTGAAATAAAATAACTGATGGATTATAAAATTCATTAATTGTTAAATCAATACTGAAAATTTCATTAAAATCGGATAATTACCTGATTTTTGGTAATTTTTTTGCAATCGCGAATGTTACAGTAAAATTGTAAACAAGCACTTAAAATCATCGAAAACGAGGCTAAATGGCGGATCGAGTCGAAATTGACCAAAACAAATGGTTTTAAATCTTTTAAAAATAAACTGCATATGTAATGATATTTTTCTTTTTTAATGATGGTCAGTATGTTACTACTTATCGATTTAGACAAAGTTTGACCTTAAATAATAGATTTAATTATTTTTAATTCGCTTTTAAAATTCCTAGCAGATGACAAATTTGCCTATAGCTAACATACATACTTTTCTATTTTAGTGTTATTTGACAATTTTCTCTTTCCTCACAAACGCCATCCCACCCACGTGACCTCTCCCCCGTAATCCACCCCTCTCACGCCCACTTTCCCTTCTATAAAACACTTGTATGATGCCTTATGTGTGGCGCTCCACCTCAGACGCCAAAACAATCTCCTTGGTCTAGCGCTATTGAAAAGGGGATAGACTCCCTCGCTGACTGGCTGATACCGACTTTAGGCTGCCCCGACGACTTTACTTTACTTATGATGCCTTAATAATCAATAAACGTCTGATGATGCTGAGCTTAATGCTTAGCGAAAGATATCTCCGACATACGTTTGTCTGAGTTTTGTACCTGTGTTCCTCATATCTCTACCACATTCTGTCGGATTAACACCAACCCTCCTTCCTCATTAGCCCCTATGTAAATCCAGCACTGTTCATACCCCTAAACCTATTTAACAAAAGGGACCATATTACCTTAAGGCACCCCTTTTTAATTTCGTGTCATTAGGTCACTTTTCATTTACACCGTCAATATCCAGTTGTTTGTTAGAGGTTAGGATTAGAGGTTAGGGTTAGGGTTATGTGGAAATTTGTTAAGGTAATGGTGATCCTCTTTCACCGGTCACCAGCAGTAGCCCTTAGGGTCACATGATGCCCACTATAAAAGAAGGGTCCCTGAAGAATTCGGTCTCTTTTTGCTTCTAGCGTTGGCTAGCTTCACAGCTCCGTATCGTCAGTAGCCCCAGACGGCGACGACCAGGAACCCCCAACACGTTGGAATCAAGAGCGGCAAACGCACACCTAATAAACAATTCTTCAGGGCCCAAACCAGTTACGTGGAACAGTAATATCAAGGATAACAGCTATGTTTCCGCAGGCAATTTTATCTGCAAACCTTCACTTTTAACCCATTTGACATATTCAATTCTCCTTAAATATTCTTTACCAACCAAACGCATTGAACTCTTAACTTTGAACTGAACTCTATGAACATTCTTTAAAGTCGTTTGGTTGTTTCATTTTATGTATATTGATACCCCTGTTGATATTTGTTTTATGTTTTACATGTAAAGTAAACATTTTGTTTTATAAAAAGTCGTTTGTCTCCTTTCTTCAAAGCTGCACCCATCTCCTCACTGCGTCGAAGTACGGTCTATTCTCTTACAAAACGTAGGATCTAGACAGTGCTTTTCCGGGGACAAAAAATCCCCACAGTTAAGGGTTAGGGGTTGTAACCCTAACCCCTCACAAAGAACCGGATATTGATGGTGTAAATGGCCTAATGATACAAAATCAAAAAGGGGTGCCTTAAGGTAATATGGTCCAACATAAGAATATATTTCAGGATAATTTTAACAAGAGAATTCCTGCAGAGGGGTAAGACTCCCCCAAATGGGGCCACCTGTTGGCCGTGGGTGGCGACCCGTGATGCTTAAGGATAGAACCCAGGTGGATGAGCAGTTGATGACTTGCAATACTCCACTTTGGCCCTGTCTTGGGCTAGACGGGCGTTCGGAGAGGCCCCCTCCGATCAATTGGCTGGTCACATCAAGCCTTAGCACCTTATGATTTTCCCAAAATGCGTAGGAAGTGCGTGGTGTAATGGTTAAAGTCATGGGAAATGGACTCGTCGCCCCGAGTTCAAATCCTGGACGTGGTAATTGCATTTCACTTAGCGCTAATACCCTTGGGAAAGGTATGAATCCTACTCTCCCTCCAGCTATGGGTAAATAGCAGGCAGACTGGTTCTTTAACCATGGCTAGGTAACCAGCCTAGGAGAAGGAAAACTCTGAATTCAAACCTGTTGAACTCCGCTTAAGAAATTGACCTTGTGTCGTATCCTGCTCATGAAGAGGAGTTGGTAAATATATGATTTTCCCAACCCTATTGCCCTTATGGCAATCTCCAACCCTTTTTATCATATAGGTGCTAGAAGGCGGTGACTGGGGTCTACATGTCCTGGGAATTAAGTTAAACTCTATCTGATGGTGAGGTTCCAGTTTTGGAGGTTTGGGGAATGTGGAGCACACCTTCATCACCATTGCTCCCTGGTCCTCTCTGACCCGGAGTGGTAGTACTGTTAGAGTCCCATCTATGGGTTAAATAGAAAAAACATGAGTTGATAAATAAAATTGTATTATCCATTAAGAATTGATTTATTTCACAACTTTATCGGCATTAAATGACCCACCGAAGTTGATATGCAGTAAAACAATCCAAACCAAACCAATCACATCTTATTATAATTGAGATTGTGTGCTTTTTTGTCTGTAACCGAAACTGTATCAATACTCAAGTTACAATTCTCTTGGTTATTAACATCACATTCTCAATGATTTTATTTTAATTTTAACCTCCATTATTAATAAAATTGTCTTACATTATTAATACTGTTAACTATGTCTACATACTAACAACATGCAATTATATTTATATATACAACAAAATAGCGGTTTACAGTGTGAAGGAAAAGGCTAATTTGCATATTGATATTAAAAATGTGATTTTAATAAATATGTGCTTAGTATTATTGATTTCTAACTGTTTGGTTTTATTCTAATAAATATAAGCAAAAATCTCTTCAATAAATATTCAAAGAAATCCATTAACAAGAAGAGATAACTGTCATTTTATTCTTTACTTCCTCTTTTAACTAAATACTTACATTAGAAAAAATAACAATGAAAGACGAGAGTGATGTAAGAGTAAGTTTCAGTTGTTCTATATTTCGATTATACCCCCCTCTGTTTCAAATATTTTTATCTGCATTCTTATTTAGTTTCATTAGCCTTTCTAATTTAATATGATATTTTATTACATTAAAACTTAAATACTTACACCCGGAGGGTGCATATATTTGCTAGTTCCAATAATGATGAGATCATTGTGTATTTTAAAACAGTAATTCACCTGTAATGTTTTCTTCTTCTTTTTTTTTAAATAAAAAGCTTCAAAAGAAAAAAGAAAAAAGAAAGAAAAAAGTTTGGGTCCTTTTAACCAGTCAGCTTTCATGTTGTCGAGATGAGAAATTTGTCAAATAACACCAAAATAGAAAACTATTTATGTCAGTCGCAGCCCCATCCTTAAAACGAGCCATTTAACAATTTTAGGAGTGTCATAAACTGTTTTAGCACATCTTAGACCACAATCTGAGTAGAATAATAAAAAAAAAGAGTAAAGTCGTCAGGGCAGCTTAATGTTGGTATCAACCAGACAGTGAGGGAGTCTATCCCCTTTTCACTAGCACTAGACCAAGGAGATTGTTTTTTTTTTAGCATCTGAGGTGTAGCGCCACACCTACCATCAGCTCCCCACTTTACCGCACAGATCCTCTGTGCTACTCATACACTGAGTTGGCGAGGGCCGGTATCGAACCAGGAACCCTGGGATTCCTAGCTGAACGTTCTACCGACTATGATATCATGTTTACCGCTATGATATCATATTTACCGTTAAATAGAATAATATACGTTTATCATTTCTAAAATATTATGATTAAAAAAAAAAAAAAAAAAAAACTGTTGAGTTTATGATATTTCCTTTGTGAAAATTAATTTAAGTTTTAATTTAAAAAAAAATTGAAATAGATCACTAAGTAAGCCTGAGCCTATTCTAGTAGTGACCAACCCAAGCGGAGATCTAAGAGGTTTGAATTCAAAATTTTTCCTTCTCCTAGATTGGTTGCTTAACCAAGGTGAAAGAGCCCAGTCTGCCCTACTATTTACCCATAGCTGGAGGGGGAATAGCTGGATTCATACCTCTCCCAAGGGTATTAGTGCTATGTGAACAGTGGCTTCGTCCAGGATTTGAACTCAGGTCGACGAGTCCATTTCCTATAACACTAACCAATACACCAAATTTTAAAAATTGAAATAGATCACTAAGTAGGCCTGAGCCTATTCTAGTAGGGACCAACCCAAGTGGAGATCTAAAAGGTTTGAATTCAGAGTTTTTACTTCTCCTAGACTGGTTGCTTAACCAAGGTTAAAGAGCCCAGGCTACTTAGTGATCTATTTCATTTTTTTTTAAATTAAAACTTAAATTAATTTTCACAAAGGAAATATATAAACTCAACAGTTTTTTTTTTGTTTTTTTTGTTTTTTTAATCATAATATTTTAGAAATGATAAACGTTATATTATTCTATTAACGGTAAATATGATATCATAGCGGTTAACATGAATCATAGTCGGTAAACGTTCAGCTAGGAATCCCAGGGTTCCTGGTTCGATACCGGCCCTCGCCAAAAAAAAACTCGTGTAGAGTAGCACAGAGGATCTGTCGGTAAAGTGGGGAGCTGAGGGTAGTGTGGCGCTACACCTCAGATGCTAAAAAAAAAACAATCTCCTTGTCTAGTGCTAGTTGAAAAGGGGATAGGACTCCCTCACTGCTGGTTGATACCAACATTAAGCTGCCCTGACGACTTTACTTCTTTTTTTTTATTATTCTACTCAGATTGTGGTCTAAGATGGTGCTAAAACAGTTTATGACACTCCTTAAAATTGTTAAATGGCTCGTTTTTAAGGATGGGCTGCGACTACATAAATAGTTTTCTATTTTGGTGTTATTTGACAAATTCTCATCTCGACAACATGAAAGCTGACTGGTTAAAAGGACCCAAACTTTTTCTTTCTTTTTTCTTTTTCTTTTGAAGGCTTTTTTATTTAAAAAAAAAGAAGAAGAAAACATTACAGGTGAAATTACTGTTTTAAAATACACAATGATCTTCATCATTATGGAACTAGCAAATATATGCACCCTCCGGGTGTAAGTATTTAAGTTTTAATGTAATAAAATATCATATTAATTAGAAAGGCTACTGAAAACTAAATAAGAATGCAGATAAAAATATTTGAAACATGAGGGGGTATAATCGAAATATAGAACAACGAAACTTACTCTACATCACTCTTCGTCTTTCATTGTTATTTTTCTAATGTAAGTTATTTAGTTAAAAGAGAAGTAAAGAAAGTTAAAAATGACAGTTATCTCTTCTTGTTAATGGATTTCTTTGAATATTTATTGAAGAGATTTTGCTTATATTTATTAGAATAAAACCAAACAGGTTAGAAATCAATAATACTAGCACATATTATTAAAATCACATTTTTAATATCAATATGCAAATTAGCCTTTTTCCTTCACACCTGTAAACCGCTATTTTGTTGTATATATAAATATAATTGCATGTTGTTAGATGTAGACATAGTTAACAGTATTAATAATGTTAAGACAATTTTATTAATAATGGAGGTTAAAATTAAAATAAAATCATTGAGAATGTGATGTTAATAACCAAGAGAATTGTAACTTGGAGTATTGATACAGTTTCGGTTACAGACAAAAAAGCACACAATCTCAATTATAATAAGATGTGATTGGTTTGGTTTCTTTTACTGCATATCAACTTCGGTGGGTCATTTAATGCCGATAAAGTTGTGAAATAAATCAATTCTTAATGGATAATACAATTTTTATTTATCAAGCTCATGTTTTTCTATTTAACCCATAGATGGGACTCTAACAGGTACTACCACTCCGGGGTCAGAGAGGACCAGGGAGCAATGGTGATGAAGGTGTGCTCCACATTCCCCAAAACCTCCAAAACTGGAACCTCACCATCAGATAGAGTTTAACTTCATTCCCAGGACATGTAGACCCCAGTCACCGCCTTCTAGCACCTATATGATAAAAAAGGGTTTGGAGATTGTCATAAGGCAATTAGGGTTGGGAAATCATATATAATTTACCAACTCTCTTCATGAGCAGGATACGACACAAGGTCAATTTCTTAAGCGGAGTTCAACAGGTTTGAATTCAGAGTTAGTTTTCCTTCTCCTAGGCTGGTTACCTAGCCATGGTTAAAGAACACAGTCTGCGCTGCTATTTACCCATAGCTGGAGGGAGAGTTAGGATTCATACCTTTCCCAAGGGTATTAGCGCTAAGTGAAATGCAATTACCACGTCCAGGATTTGAACTCGGGGCGACGAGTCCATTTCCCATGACTTTAACCATTACACCACGCACTTCCTACGCATTTTGGGGGAAAATCTATAGGTGCTAAGGCTTGATGTGACCAGCCAATTGATCGGAGGGGGCCTCTCCGAACGCCCGTCTAGCCCAGACCAGGGGCCAAAGTGGAGTATTGCAAGTCATCAACTGCTCATCCACCTGGGTTCTATCCTTAAGCATCACGGGTCGCCACCCACGGCCAACAGGTGGCCCCATTTGGGGGAGTCTTACCCCTCTGCAGGAATTCTCTTGTTAAAATTATCCTGAAATATATTCTTATGTTGGACCATATTACCTTAGGCACCCCTTTTGATTTTGTATCATTAGGCCATTTACACCATCAATATCCGGTTCTTTGTGAGGGGTTAGGTTACAACCCCTAACCCTTAACTGTGGGGATTTTTTGTCCCCGGAAAAGCACTGTCTAGATCCTACGTTTTGTAAGAGAATAGACCGTACTTCGACGCAGTGAGGAGATGGGTGTGCAGCTTTGAAGAAAGGAGACAAACGACTTTTAATAAACAAAATGTTTACTTTACATGTAAAACATAAAACAAATATTCAACAGGGGTATCAATAACATAAAATGAAACAACCAAACCGACTTTAAAGAATGTTCATAGAGTTCAGTTCAAAGTTAAGAGTTCAATGCGTTTGGTTGGTAAAGATATTTAAGGAGAATTGAATATGTCAAATGGGTTAAAAGTGAAGGTTTGCAGATAAAATTGCCTGCGGAAACATAGCTGTTATCCTTGATATTTACTGTTCCACGTAACTGGTTTGGGCCCTGAAGAATGTTTATTAGGTGTTGCGTTTGCCGCTCCTTGATTCCAACGTGTTGGGGGTTCCTGGTCGTCGCCGTCTGGGCTACTGACGATACGGAGCTGTGAAGCTAGCCAACGCCTAGAAGCAAAAAGAGACCGAATTCTTCAGGGACCCTTCTTTTATAGGGGCATCATGTGACCCTAAGGGCTACTGTGGTGACCGGTGAAAGAGGATCACCATTACCTTAACAAATTTCCACATAACCCTAACCCTAACCTCTAATCCTAACCTCTAACAAACAACTGGATATTGACGGTGTAAATGAAAAAGTGACCTAATTGACACGAAATTAAAAAAGGGGTGCCTTAAGGTAATATGGTCCCTTTTGTTAAATAGTTTTAGGGGTATGAACAGTGCTGGATTACATAGGGGCTAATGAGGAAGGAGGGTTGGTGTTAATCCGACAGAATGTGGTAGAGATATGAGGACAACAGGTACAAAACTCAGACAAAACGTATGTCGGAGATATCTTTCGCTAAGCATTAAGCTCAGCATCATCAGACGTTTATTGATTATTAAGGCATCATAGTAAAGTAAAGTCGTCGGGGCAGCCTAAAGTCGGTATCAGCAGTCAGCGAGGGAGTCTATCCCCTTTTCAATAGCGGAGACCAAGGAGATTGTTTTGGCGTCTGAGGTGGAGCGCCACACATAAGCATCATACAAGTGTTTTATAGAAGGGAAAGTGGGCGTGAGAGGGGTGGATTACGGGGAGAGGTCACGTGGGTGGGATGGCGTTTGTGAGGAAAGAGAAAATTGTCAAATAACACTAAAATAGAAAAGTATGTATGTTAGCTATAGGCAAATTTGTCATCTGCTAGGAATTTTAAAAGCGAATAAAAAATAATTAAATCTATTATTTAAGGTCAAACTTTGTCTAAATCGATAAGTAGTAACATACTGACCATCATTAAAAAAGAAAAAAATATATTACATATGCCAGTTTATTTTTAAAAGATTTAAAACCATTTGTTTTTGGTCAATTTCGACTCGATCCGCCATTTAGCCTCGTTTTCGATGATTTTAAGTGCTTGTTTACAATTTTACTGTAACATTCGCGATTGCAAAAAAATTACCAAAAATCAGTAATTATCCGATTTTTAATGAAAATTTTCAGTATGATTTAACAATTAATGAAATTTTATAATCCAATCAGTTATTTTATTTCAAAACTTTAATTAGTATTTTGCTATGAAAAATTAATATATAAAAATTCATTTTAAAATATGAAAAATATCCTGATGTTAAGTTTAAAATGTTATATTTTTAGATTTCTAAAAATAAATATCTAACTTAATGCAAACCTTATTAGGCGCCAAAAGTAATAAAGTTTTGGAAGAAAAAACTCGATTGAAAATGTACCCCCTCCCCTTTTTAAGCAGAAAAAACATCGATGTATAATTTTTTTCTTTTATAAAATTAATAGCCAATTAAATAATTATCGAAATGAGTAAAAAAGAAATCTCTCAAAATTAATTATTTATTATTTTTTACATTTTATTTTTGATTTTTGTACTTATTTTCTCATAGAAAAGCCACTGTAAAAAATTTTTTTTTGTTTCTATTTCATAAGTTCGGTCTTTTATCTCATTATTTTATACTGTAATTAGTATCGAAAATGATCAACTTACAAAACATTTTACGCCCCCAACATAAGGGGGTCAAAATTAAGTGACCTGAAAAAAATGAGAAAGTTTTTAAATAAAATAAATAATGCATTATAAAATCATTCTATTGATACATAAACACTGAAAATTTCATTAAAATCTGATAATTTCCTGATTTTTGGTAATTATTTTCTGTAGGGGGGCTAAAGCATTTGTCAAAAACGAATTTTAGGCTCCGTTTGCCAGTCCCTAATGTATGTCAATCTAAGCTTTCAAAATCTTCTCGCAAAACGCTATTTCCACCCACGTGAACCTCTTCCCCTAATCCACCCCCCTCCCGTCCACTTCCCTTCTTATAAAACACTTTGATAATGATGCCCAGAACTAGCGTTTTTTTTATTTAACGCAGGAGGCCGGGACGCAATTCTGCGAATAGCACCGAAAAAAACAACCATATCTTTTTTTTTTTAAATTTTATTTATATTACGGTTTTGTTTGTTTTGGGTGACTCTTCCGCGGAGAACTGTCCCGGCCCCTTTGCTCTAAAAACTCTAGCTGGTGGCTTGCTGAAAAAAAATACCAGCTATGATTAAGTCCGTAGCCGAAGGCGTGTCACATGCGCTCAAAAAAAAAACTAGTGTTAGGTTGGTTAGGGTTAGGTGTTAGGGTTAGGTTTAGGGTGGGTTTAGGATTAGTTTAATGGGGAAAATAGATAGATAATTTGGGTTCTGTTTTTCTGGGTAACCCAGGAAAAAAACAAGAACCCACAGAATTTTGTAATAAAACTCGTTAATTTACTAGGGGGGTGGGTAGGGTTGGGGTTAGTTTTTTGCGGTAAAACGCCCTAAGTTGCTTTTGTTGTTTGTTTGTTTTTTTGTTGTTTGTTGTTTTTTTGTTTTTTTTTTGCAAGTGACACCGCTTCGGCTACGGACTTCAATCGTTTTCTTTTCAGCAGTACCACCAGCTAGCGTTGGGGGGCAGGACTCCGGGACGGTTTCTCTGCGAAGAGTACATGTTGTTGTCTAATTTTTTGTCCTTTTTTTTTTCAACCGCAAGAGCAGCGCAAATATCGGACAGAAGTAATTTCGATGAAGGGAAGTTGGGCGTCCCACGTCTCCTGGCCTCAAAAATGACTACCGGAGTGACTATAAAAAGAACGACCCAAGCTCAGCTATTCAAAAGCTAAACATCTTACATATCTTATCTATCTGATCTATCTATCAAATCTATCTAATTTGTTCAGTATTTTATGCGTACTTTACTTTAAATACTAAGATTTCTTCTTGATTATGTTATGTTAATAGTCTGTTTTTAGTTTAAATAAACTGATGAGAATTACGACAAAAAAAGAAAGACAGCGACCACCGTGCCGGCCAACTACACGTTTAACTGTCGAAAAATTATCATCTATATCCATTTGTTCTATTAGTTCCTCGGTTATTATGTTGTTTGTTTATCTACTACTATCTCAGGGTCTATTCCAAACATGAGTATATATCCACGTTGCGATAGGCTAAAAAGAATTACGACAAATTACGATACAGTTAAACGGAAGAATTACGACGATGGCTGGGGGTTGTTATTTTGAATAGTCACCAGGTGAGCAGAGTTTTGGGGCAGGAGACGGACGACTACGGTTCGCTCAGTCTAAAGTTAACACCAAAATGAGCATTCATATTGTAACTATACCCAAACAGAAAACAGAATTGCG
>CM042158.1:95663589-95697722 GCA_023376005.1 Doryteuthis pealeii | reverse complement strand
TGTGTGCTGCGCCAGGGGTAGGGGAGCCTTGAGCTTGTAGTTCCACTCTCTATATCTACCTCACCCTCAAATGCTTTACCCCTAACTACGTTATTGACCGGAGCAAAAATCGGCATCGTCCTTCAGTGATATTGCAATTCTGTTTTCTGTTGGTATTACTAATATGAATGCTATTTGTGTAATTTATGAGGAAGTGCGTCCCGGTCTCCTGCCTCAAAAATTGCTACCCGGTGACTATCAAAAAACACAACCAGCTCGTCGTAATTCTTGTTTATTTATCGTAATTGTCGTAATTCTTGTTTAGATATGAAGATGGAATATATAGTTTGGAAAGACTGAGATAGATAGATAGATAAACAACAAAATATATAGATAGATATGAACAAATGGAGATAGGATATTTTCGACAAGTAAATAGTATTTGTCGCATTTTTTTTGTCGTATTCTTGTTTATTTAAACTAAAAACAAGACATTAAACAAAATGATAAAAAAGCAATTTTAGATTTAAAGTAATATAGATAAATTGAACAAATTGAGATAGATAGATAGATATGAAGATGGATAGTTTTGAATAGACTGAGCTGGGGGTGTTATTTTAATAGTCACCGGGTAGCAATTTTTGAGGCAGGAAACCGGGACGCACTTCCTCATAAATTACCGATATTTGCTCCTGCGGTGAAAAAAAAATAAAAAATTAGACAAAACATGTACTCTTCGGGAGAACCGTCCGGCGCCTGCCCCCCCAAAACGCTAGCTGGTAGCTGCTGAAAAGAAAACGATTGAAGTCCGTAGCCGAAGCGGTGTCACTTGCAAAAAAAACAACAACAACAAAAAACAAAAACAACAACAACAAACAACTTAGGGCGTTTTACCCCAAAACTAACCCAACCCTAACCCACCCCCTAGTTAAAATTAACAGTTTTATTACAAAATTTGTGGGTTCTGTTTTTTTCCTGGGACCAGAAAAAAAACGAGCCAAATTATTTATCTATTCTCCATTAAACTACCTAAACCCCAACCCAACCCTAACCCTAAACCCTAACCCTAACACTAGTTTTTTTGTTGCACGTGACACCGCTTCGGCTACGGACTTAATCATACTGTTTTTTTTTCAGCAGCCACCGGCTAGGTGTTTTAGAGGCAAGGGGCCGGGACAGTTCTCCGCAGAGTACCCCCCAAAAAAAAAACACCGTAATATAAATAAATTTAAAAAAAAAAGATAATGTTTTTCGGTGCTATTGCGCGGCTTTAAAAAAAACGCTAGTTTTCGGGCATCATACAAGTGTTTTATAGAAGGAAAGTGGACGGGAGAGGGGGTGGATTAGGGGAAGAGGTCACGTGGTGGAATAGCGTTTGCGAGGAAAGATTTTGAAAGCTTAGATTGACATACATTAGGGACTGGCAAACGGAGCCTAAAATTCGTTTTTGACAAAATGACTTTAGCCCCCCTACAGAAAATAATTTACCAAAATCAGGAAATTATCAGATTTTAATGAAATTTTCAGTGTTTATGTATCAATAGATGATCTTTATAATGCATTATTTATTTTATTTCAAAACTTTCTCATTTTTTTCAGGTCACTTAATTTTGACCCCCCTTATGTTGGGGGCGTAAAATGTTTTGTAAGTTGATCATTTTCGATACTAATTACAGTATAAATAATGAGATAAAAGACCGAACTTATGAATAGAAACAAAAAAAATTTTTTACAGTGGCTTTTCTATGAGAAAATAAGTACCAAAAATCAAAAATAAAATGTAAAAAAATAATAAATATTAATTTTTGAGAGATTTCTTTTTTACTCATTTCGATAATTATTTAATTGGCTATTATTTTAAAAGAAAAAATTATACATCGATGTTTTTTCTGCTTAAAAAGGGGAGGGGTACATTTTCAATCGAGTTTTCTTCAAAACTTATTACTTTTGGCGCCTAAAATAAGGTTTGCATTAAGTAGATATTTATTTTTAGAATCTAAAAATATAACATTTTAAACTTACATCAGGATTTTCATATTTTAAATGAATTTTATATATTAATTTTTCATAGCAAAAATACTAAATTAAAGTTTTGAAATAAAATAACTGATGGATTATAAAATTCATTAATTTTAAATCAATACTGAAAATTTCATTAAAATCGGATAATTACCTGATTTTTGGTAATTTTTTTGCAATCGCGAATGTTACAGTAAAATTGTAAACAAGCACTTAAATCATCGAAAACGAGGCTAAATGGCGGATCGAGTCGAAATTGACACAAATGGTTTAAATCTTTTAAAATAAACTGCATATGTAATGATATTTTTTCTTTTTAATGATGGTCAGTAGTTACTACTTATCGATTTAGACAAAGTTTGACCTTAAATAATAGATTTAATTATTTTTAATTCGCTTTTAAAATCCTAGCAGATGACAAATTTGCCTATAGCTAACATACATACTTTTCTATTTTAGTGTTATTTGACAATTTTCTCTTTCCTCACAAACGCCATCCCACCCACGTGACCTCTCCCCGTAATCCACCCCTCTCACGCCCACTTTCCCTTCTATAAAACACTTGTATGATGCCTTATGTGTGGCGCTCCACTCAGACGCCAAAACAATCTCCTTGGTCTAGCGCTATTGAAAAGGGGATAGACTCCTCGCTGACTGGCTGATACCGACTTTAGGCTGCCCCGACGACTTTACTTTACTTATGATGCCTTAATAATCAATAAACGTCTGATGATGCTGAGCTTAATGCTTAGCGAAAGATATCTCCGACATACGTTTGTCTGAGTTTTGTACCTGTGTTCCTCATATCTCTACCACATTCTGTCGGATTAACACCAACCCTCCTTCCTCATTAGCCCTATGTAAATCCAGCACTGTTCATACCCTAAACCTATTTAACAAAGGGACCATATTACCTTAAGGCACCCTTTTTAATTTCGTGTCATTAGGTCACTTTTCATTTACACCGTCAATATCCAGTTGTTTGTTAGAGTTAGGATTAGAGGTTAGGGTTAGGGTTATGTGGAAATTTGTTAAGGTAATGGTGATCCTCTTTCACCGGTCACCAGCAGTAGCCCTTAGGGTCACATGATGCCCACTATAAAAGAAGGGTCCCTGAAGAATTCGGTCTCTTTTTGCTTCTAGCGTTGGCTAGCTTCACCGCTCCGTATCGTCAGTAGCCCCAGACGGCGACGACCAGGAACCCCAACACGTTGGAATCAAGAGCGGCAAACGCACACCTATAAACAATTCTTCAGGCCCAAACCAGTTACGTGGAACAGTAATATCAAGGATAACAGCTATGTTTCCGCAGGCAATTTTATCTGCAAACCTTCACTTTTAACCCATTTGACATATTCAATTCTCCTTAAATATTCTTTACCAACCAAACGCATTGAACTCTTAACTTTGAACTGAACTCTATGAACATTCTTTAAAGTCGTTTGGTTGTTTCATTTTATGTATATTGATACCCCTGTTGATATTTGTTTTATGTTTTACATGTAAAGTAAACATTTTGTTTTATAAAAAGTCGTTGTCTCCTTTCTTCAAAGCTGCACCCATCTCCTCACTGCGTCGAAGTACGGTCTATTCTCTTACAAACGTAGGATCTAGACAGTGCTTTTCCGGGGACAAAAATCCCCACAGTTAAGGGTTAGGGGTTGTAACCCTAACCCCTCACAAGAACGGATATTGATGGTGTAAATGGCCTAATGATACAAAATCAAAAAGGGGTGCCTTAAGGTAATATGGTCCAACATAAGAATATATTTCAGGATAATTTAACAAGAGAATTCCTGCAGAGGGTAAGACTCCCCCAAATGGGGCCACCTGTTGGCCGTGGGTGGCGACCCGTGATGCTTAAGGATAGAACCCAGGTGGATGAGCAGTTATGACTTGCAATACTCCACTTTGGCCCTGTCTTGGGCTAGACGGCGGTCGGAGAGGCCCCTCCGATCAATTGGCTGGTCACATCAAGCCTTAGCACCTTTATGATTTTCCCAAAATGCGTAGGAAGTGCGTGGTGTAATGGTTAAAGTCATGGGAAATGGACTCGTCGCCCCGAGTTCAAATCCTGGACGTGGTAATTGCATTTCACTTAGCGCTAATACCCTTGGGAAAGGTATGAAATCCTACTCTCCCTCCAGCTATGGGTAAATAGCAGGGCAGACTGGTTCTTTAACCATGGCTAGGTAACCAGCCTAGGAGAAGGAAAACTCTGAATTAAAACCTGTTGAACTCCGCTTAAGAAATTGACCTGTGTGTCGTATCCTGCTCATGGGAGGAGTTGGTAAATAACCCTATTGCCCTTATGGCAATCTCCAACCCTTTTTATCATATAGGTGCTAGAAGGTGGTGACTGGGGTCTACATGTCCTGGGAATTAAGTTAAACTCTATCTGATGGTGAGGTTCCAGTTTTGGAGGTTTGGGGAATGTGGAGCACTCCTTCATCACCATTGCTCCCTGGTCCACTCTGGCCCGGAGTGGTAGTACTTGTTAGAGTCCCATCTATGGGTTAAATAGAAAAAACGAGTGATAAACAAAATTGTATTATCCATTAAGAATTGATTTATTTCACAACTTTATCGGCATTAAATGACCCACCGAAGTTGATATGCAGTAAAACAATCCAAACCAAACCAATCACATCTTATTATAATGGAGATTGTGTGCTTTTTTTGTCTGTAACCGAAACTATATCACTACTCAAGTTACAATTCTCTTAGTTATTAACATCACATTCTCAATGATTTTATTTTAATTTTAACCTCCATTATTAATAAAATTGTCTTACATTATAATACTGTTAACTATGTCTACATACTAACAACATGCAATTATATTTATATATACAACAAAATAGCGGTTTACAGTGTGAAGGGAAAGGCTAATTTGCATATTGATATTAAAAATGTGATTTTAATAAATATATGCTTAGTATTATGATTTCTAACTGTTTGGTTTATTCTAATGAATATAAGCAAAAATCTCTTCAATAAATATTCAAAAAAATCCATTAACAAGAAGAGATAACTGTCATTTTATTCTTTACTTCCTCTTTTAACTAAATACTTACATTAGAAAAAATAACAATGAAAGACGAGAGTGATGTAAGAGTAAGTTTCAGTGTGTTCTATATTTCGATTATACCCCCCTCTGTTTCAAATATTTTATCTGCATTCTTATTTAGTTTCATTAGCCTTTCTAATTTAATATATATTTTATTACATTAAAACTTAAATACTTACACCGGAGGGTGCATATATTTGCTAGTTCCAATAATGATGAGATCATTGTGTATTTTAAAACAGTAATTCACCTGTAATGTTTTCTTCTTCTTTTTTTTTAAATAAAAAGCTTCAAAAGAAAAAAGAAAAAAGAAGAAAAAGTTTGGGTCCTTTTAACCAGTCAGCTTTCATGTTGTCAGATGAGAAATTTGTCAAATAACACCAAAATAGAAAACTATTTATGTCAGTCGCAGCCCCATCCTTAAACGAGCCATTTAACAATTTTAGGAGTGTCATAACTGTTTTAGCACATCTTAGACCACAATCTGAGTAGAATAATAAAAAAAGAGGTAAAGTCGTCAGGGCAGCTTAATGTTGGTATCAACCAGACAGTGAGGGAGTCTATCCCCTTTTCACTAGCGCTAGACCAAGGAGATTGTTTTTTTTTTTTTTAGCATCTGAGGTGTAGCGCCACACCTACCATCAGCTCCCCACTTTACCGCACAGATCCTCTGTGCTACTCATACACTGAGTTGGCGAGGGCCGGTATCGAACCAGGAACCTTGGGATTCCTAGCTGAACGTTCTACCGACTATGATATCATATTTACCGCTAAATAGAATAATATACGTTTATCATTTCTAAAATATTAGGATTTTAAAAAAATTTAAAAAAAAATTGTTGAGTTTATGATATTTCCATGTGGAAAATTGATTTAAGTTTTTTTTTTTTTTAATTGAAATAGATCACTAAGTAAGCCTGAGCCTATTCTAGTAGTGACCAACCCAAGCGGAGATCTAAGAGGTTTGAATTCAAATTTTTCCTTCTCCTAGATTGGTTGCTTAACCAAGGTGAAAGAGCCCAGTCTGCCCTACTATTTACCCATAGCTGGAGGGGGAATAGCTGGATTCATACCTCTCCCAAGGGTATTAGTGCTATGTGAACAGTGGCTTCGTCCAGGATTTGAACTCAGGTCGACGAGTCCATTTCCTATAACACTAACCAATACACCAAATTTTAAAAATTGAAATAGATCACTAAGTAGGCCTGAGCCTATTCTAGTAGGGACCAACCCAAGTGGAGATCTAAAAGGTTTGAATTCAGAGTTTTTACTTCTCCTAGACTGGTTGCTTAACCAAGGTTAAAGAGCCCAGGCTGCCCTACTATTCACCCATCTCTGGAGGGAGAGTAGTTGGATTCATACCTTTCCCAAGGGTATGTGAACTGTAGCTTCCCAATGATTACTATTGTTGTTTTTATCATTTATTCACTCACCCCAACTTTTAATAAAAGCTCCCTTTCTCCATAAAGAACAAAAACTACTTATATCATATATGTAGGGACTGGCAAACGGAGCCTAAAATGCGTTTTTGACAAAATGACTTTAGCCCCCCCCCCTACAGAAAATAATTTACCAAAAGTCAGGAAATTATCAGAATTTAATGAAATTTTCAGTGTTTATGTATCAATGAATGATCTTTATAATGCATTATTTATTTTATTTCAAAACTTTCTCATTTTTTTCAGGTCACTTAATTTTGACCCCCCTTATGTTGGGGGCGTAAAATGTTTTGCAAGTTGATCATTTTCGATAATAATTACAGTATAAAGAAAGAGATAAAAGACCGAACTTATGAATAGAAACAAAAAAATTTTTTTTACGGTTGCGCTTCTATGAGAAAATAAGTACCGAAAATCGAAAAATAAAATGTAAAAAAATAATAAATAATTAATTTTTTGGAGGTTTCTTTTTTACTCATTTCGATAATTATTTGATTGGCTATTATTTTATAAAAGAAAAAATTATACATCGATATTTTTTCTGCTTAAAAAGGGGGGGGGGTACATTTTCAATCGAGTTTTTCTTCAAAACTTATTAGTTTTGAAACCTAAAATAAGGTTTGCATTAAGTAGATATTTATTTTTAGAATCTAAAAATATAACATTTTAAACTTAACATCAGGATTTTCATATTTTAAATGAATTTTATATATTAATTTTTCATAGCAAAAATACTAAATTAAAGTTTTGAAATAAAATAACTGATGCATTATAAAATTCATTAATTGTTAAATCAATACTGAAATTTCATTAAAATCGAATAATTACCTGATTTTTGGTAAATTTTTTTTCCATCCCAAATGTTACGTTAAAATTGTAGACAAGCGCCTAAAACCATTGAAAAACAGCCAAAATGGCGGATCGCATCGAAATTCAAAGCCCTGTCAACTGGGGCTGTAGGATATGCCAATTACACCCCTGCAGAGGGGTTGTGGGGATTAAAATATACGAAAATAAAAATAAAATAAAAAGAACAAACTCCCATGGGGCCTTGACCGGAAGAACCCCTTTGCGCAGGCCCGACAAAAAGGACTGACTCCCTTCCCCAAAGAGAATCTGTCGGTCATTCTAACTGAGGCCGTATTTGGGTCTAGTTGGTTCTTTCTAGCCAGGGAGATCTTCCCTCGCTACAGGCCACTATGACCCCGTTCAATAAAGCCTGAGTAATAAAACAACCTCTTGCCTTTGTCTCTTTCCCCCTTTCGTGCCCTTTCTTTCCTAAGTTCTATTTCAGGTGACCTACCAGGAAGAACAAAGAAGCAAGCTTTATATGGGGCACCCAACAAACTTAATTTAGAAGAAGGAAAGGAAGAAAATATAGAAGAGTAGGAAATAAAGAAAATAGAGAAGGAGAATGTTGCAGTTTTTTTTTATATATAAGGCATGGGGCTCTGGAGGTTTGGGGAATGTGGAGCACCCCTTCATCACCATTGCTCTCTGGTCCACTCTGACCCAGAGTGGTAGTACCTGTTAGGGTCCCATCTATGGGTTAAATAGAAAAATGTATTATCCATTAAGAATTGATTTATTTCAAAACTTTATCGGCATTAAATGACCCACTGAGGTTGATATGCCGTAAAACAAAACAAAACAAACCAAACAAACCAAACTAAGGCATGGGGCAAATGGTCACTCCTAAATATAGACTCGTCGACTACAACGTGACCCGAGAAAGATTCCTATTGTCCAATCACAGGCAGTGCTGCTGCTGTTGCTGTATTAATAGAGGGCTGATTCTTAACCTTGGCTTATTGCTATTTGGATTATCTTGGACGTCGGACTTACAAAGAATACTATAACACCGGATTCTTATTGGCTTGCTTACTTCTTTACTACATCTGGAACTATGGATGCCGGCCAGATACTTAACAGAGAAAAATAAAAAAAAGGAAGTAGAAGATGAGGATGAATGATAGAAGAAAGAACAGAAAAAAATGATTATTCATCTGAATTTTTGAGATGAGACTTTGTTTCTTTTAGGGAGAGTTATCTCCCCCTAACGATTCGAACCGGACTCTCTAAAAGAGGAGGAGCAGACTGCACAGCAGATCAGAACTGAGCAGGTCATACACTCTCATCCTCATCAAGCTAGAACTCTAATCCAAATCCATCCACTGTATTTCCCTGTCAGTGAAGAATAAATAAAACAAGTATTGTTATTGTTAACAATTTCCCTGTTTTTATTATCATTTCTGTTATCCCTACATCTCAGATACAACAGTTTCATTTTGATTTTCTTTTTTTTACTGTTTGAACTTAACTTAGCCGGTAGAGCGTTCGGCTATGAATCACACGGTTCCTGGCTTGATTTCGGCCCTCACCAACGCAGCGTATGAGTAGCACAAGGATCTGTGCGGCAAAGTGAGGAGCTGATGGTAGACATCACACTCCACCTCAGACGCTAAAATAATCTCCTTGGTCTAGCACTAGTGAAAAGGACCCCCTCGCTGTCTGGCTGATACTGACATTAGGCCATCCCGATGATGACTATGATGTCAATGTTGCAATCCAGCACATTGACTACTACATCGTGGAGACTGCTTGCTGTCTTGTTTTGCCAATTCAATGGTAATTGGGCTTAGTATGATTATTCTACATTGGCAATCATATACAGGCAATATTCACACACACACACAAAAAAATTAGCATTGTACTGTTACATATTAATTGGATCCCTATTACTTTTTAAGGTAGTATAGAAATCCTTATGGCGATCAGTACAGCTGATGGCCTTGAGAGTGAGTGACAATGCTTGACCTCACTCTCACCTTGCGTTCTGGGGATAGAATCGTGAGAACGGAACCCCGATAGAAAGCCCTTTCCGGTTTAAGGTGGGCAACTCAGTAAGTCAGTTGCAGTAGACAGTTAGGGTTAGTCAGTTGCAGAGTTAGAAGCTAGCAAGATGTGACTCTCCGCGCGCATTTGTCTGGCCTGGGGTTCCAGAATAAAATAACATCAAAAGTAAATCAAAGTCTTGTTGTTATTACTAAAAGCTAACAATGACACAAGGCTTCTGATAAGAAATGATCCCCAGCAGAACCAGACACAGAATCCCCAGATAAGAAAGACCAGACGAGACCATTAGAAGATAGAAGACAGAAGACTAGACGATCAGAAGACGGCCGGAAGAATAGACCAGAGTAAGACGTAACAAATATATCTATATGGTACCGTGACGAACGGCTATGTAACAGTACGACAAAACCTTCCTTAGTATTATCTGCATTATTCGGACTATTGTCCTCATCTTCATTGTTATCCGTACAACGTTTGGCCCACCTTTATTCAACCCATGTGGGGAGGTTGTTCTTAACTTCTGTCTCTGCCTTGAAGATATTCTATATCAGTTATTTTCTTCTCGTTAATTTGTACTTGAGATGTAACTAGATACATTTAACCAATGCTCATATCACTAGGTCATGGTTCTAGATAAAAAAAATAAAAAATAAAAAACTTTTTAAAGCAACAACTTTTGTTACAGTTTTGTTTTGGGGCTGCAATTTGAGTGGTTGATTTTAGTCATAATTGTGTTATAGGCTACATTCCCAAGGCGAAAAAGATGACTTTTAACTTGTAAAAATATGCGGTGGGCATTATTTTTTAGAGAAATATGTATAAAATCATGAGAAACATATCTGTATCTTGGTTGAGTTACCGTTTTTTCATGTTAGTTAATAATATATATTTTAATACACAAATTAGATGCTAAAAATTTTAGTTAGCTGCGTACAACGAAGTAGCCAATCAGAATACATCTTTCATTGACTGCTGATAAAATTAACCAATCACGATCACCGTAGCATGAGTTATCACTCAACATGTCTGCTTCAAGCGTGTAATGTAAACACACCAGAAAATAAATGTTCTATGTGTATTTTAATTTTAACTTGTTTTTGGCTACGTTAAATTTCAATTGATTTAACGGTGAAAAAATGTAAACATTGTTTTTCGTTTATAATTTGCATTATTTTTGTAAGCCGAAAATTTTTTTTTAAATCATTAGGAGTTTGTTTAATGCTTCTTCTTTCGAGTGAATAAAAAAATTTTAAGATAATATTAACCTTTATGCAAGTTTTATTATGTTAAATATAGTAGGGGGGGTAAATTACACGGGTAAAATTGGTGGTAACCACGGAAAATTTTAATATGTGCAACATTTACGCATAAAAAAAAAATAGTATGATATTCAGGAGTCTATAAGCATTCATTTGGCCGCTTTTTATTTCCCCCACCCTCAAATTACAAATTAAATAAAAACTAGAGCCTTTTTGGCCTTTGGGCCCGTAGCCTATTTTGGCTACGTTAAATTTCAATTGATTTAACGGTGAAAAAATGTAAACATTGTTTTTCGTTTATAATTTGCATTATTTTTGTAAGCCGAAAAAATATTTAAAAATCATTAGGAGTTTGTTTAATGCTTCTTCTTTCGAGTGAATAAAATTTTTTAAGATAATATTAACCTTCATGCAAGTTTTATTATGTTAAATATAGTAGGGGGTAAATTTCGCGGGGAAAATTGGTGGTACCCACGGAAAACTTTAATATGTGCAACATTTACGCATCAGAAAAATAGTATGATATTCAGGAGTCTATAGGCATTCATTTGGCCGCTTTTTTATTTCCCCCACCATCAAAATTACAACAAAAAAAAACTAGAGCCTTTTTGGCCTTTGGGCCCGTGGCCTATAGGTGGTAGTAGACCTCATAAAAAAATATTTCCCCTAATATATTTTAGAAAAAAAACTATTTCAGACATATATTCATCCAAAGGTAAGTAATTATGGAAATTCCCGTGAAAATTGGACCATTAATTTATTTTTCATAGAATTTAAAAAAAAAAAACCTTAGTTTTAACTTGTTTTTGGCTACGTTAAATTTCTATTGATTTAACGGTGAAAAAATGTAAACATTGTTTTTCGTTTATAATTTGCATTATTTTTGTAAGCCGAAAAATTTTTTTTCAAATCATTAGGAGTTTGTTTAATGCTTCTTCTTTCGAGTGAATAAAAATTTTTTAAGATAATATTAACCTTTATGCAAGTTTTATTATGTTAAATATAGTAGAGGGCAGGGTTAATTTCACGGGGAAAATTGGTGGTACCCACGGAAAACTTTAATATGTGCAACATTTACGAAAAAAAAAAAATAGTGTGATATTTAGGAGTCTATAGGCATTCATTTGGCCGCTTTTTTTTTCCCACCCCAAAATTTACAATTTAAATCAAAAACTAGAGCCTTTTTGGCCTTTGGGCCCGTAGCCTATTAGTGGCAGTGTGAAGTTTCTTATCACAAAAGTTTAAAGTCAAGCCTAAAGAATTCGGGCATGACAAATTGTTTGCTTAAAAAGCGTGTTCAGTGGACACGATTCAAAATGACAGCTTTTCCTCTCTAATTTTAGTTGATGGTCTTCGTTATTGTATATTTCCTACACATGAAACTCTAGGGTTTGGTTTGGCTTGTTTTACGGCATATCAACCTCAGTGGGTCATTTAATGCCAATAAAGTTTTGAAATAAATTCATTCTTAATGGATACACAATTTTTTTTTATAAACACATTTTTCTATTTAACCCATAGATGGGACCCTAACAGGTACTACCACTCTGGGTCAGAGTGGACCAGGGAGCAATGATGATGAAGGTGGGGGGGGGTCCACACTCCCCAGACCTCCAAAACTGGAACCTCACCATCAGATAAAGTTTAATGTCATTCCCAGGACATGTAGACCCTTAGCCATCGCCTTCTAGCACCCATATGATAAAAAGGGTTGGGGCTTGCCATAAGGGCAATAGGGTTGGGGCAATCAGTCCTTGGGGCAAAGTGCTAGTGTTTGACGTGGCCAGCCAATTGATCGGAAGGGGGCCTCTCCGAACGCTCGTCTAGCCCTAGAAAGGGACAAAATGGAGTATTGCAAGTCATGGACTGCCCAACTACCGGGGTTCAATCCTTAAGCAATGGGTGGCCCCATTGAGGGAGTCTTACCCCTCTGCAGAGGTGCAGTTAGCGCATTCTAACGCCCCATACTGAATGACTTTTCGTAACTACTATGAGCAACAGTTTGTATTTACCTGTGTAAACAGCCCAGGTGTACTTTCTTTTCCTCTTCCATATCTTATCTAATGTTTTGTGACATGTCATTTGTCCTATTCAGCAAACAACAGTATCATATACTGGCAATATATGTAATATATAATAATATTAATATATAATATATTATAATAT
This sequence comes from Doryteuthis pealeii, assembly GCA_023376005.1. Classification (NCBI taxonomy): domain Eukaryota; kingdom Metazoa; phylum Mollusca; class Cephalopoda; order Myopsida; family Loliginidae; genus Doryteuthis; species Doryteuthis pealeii. Next base: position 95,684,934 of record CM042158.1, on the reverse strand, counting down.
AATAATAATATATATAATATATATAATATATAATATAAATAATATTAATATATAATATATACTGGCTATTGAAGTCAGTCAGTCAGTCAGTCAGTCTACTATTGGTTTGAACAATGTGACTGGCCAAGCACAACTGAACCAGTGTCAAGACAACTGGTACTTATGGGAATTCAGAACAGTCCACTCATGCATTTGGGTGATTCCATTCCCTGAGTCCTGATTGGCTGCTTGGTTTGTAGGATCCTCTGAGGCTCCATAAATCCTGCCACTTTGCAGTGGTCTTTACAGCAAACCAGAATCGTATTTCAGTTACGACTGCTTGCTGTCTTGTCTTGCCAATTCGACGGTAATTGGACTTAGTATGATTATTCTACACTGGCAATCATATACAGGCAATATTCACACACACAAAAAAAAATTAGTATTGTACGACAAAACCTTCCTTAGTATTACCTGCGTTATTCGGACTATTGTCCTCATCTTCATTGTTATCCGTACAACGTTTTGGCCGATATGCCCTCCGGCCTTCTTCAGGTATTTCTTTTCGGACTCGGAAAACTTCTTATCGTAATCAGGAACCTTCTTGTCGTAATCGGGAGCCATCACGGAACTTTGAACCTAACCCTTTATTCAGTCCACGAGGGTATCCTGTTCTCATTCTGCTAACGATAGCTGGGGTAGAGGCGTTAAGCTGTGTTAATTATTATTCTATGTTCTTGCTGACCTTAATCAGGATTGAACCTGCAATCTAGAGATAACTGTCACTTAGAACTGTCTTAACCTAACTCCTTTATCCACTAGGCCATGTGTCTGCCGATTACAACAAGAAAGTTACCGAGTCTGACAAGAAATACCTGAAGAAGGCCGGAGGGCATATCGGTCGAAACGTTGTACGGATAACAATGAAGATGAGGACAATAGTCCGAATAATGCAGATAATACTAAGGAAGGTTTTGTCGTACAATACTATTTTTTGTGTGTGTGTGTGTGTGTGTGTGTGAATATTGTCTGTATATGATTGCCAGTGTAGAATAATCATACTAAGTCCAATTACCGTCGAATTGGCAAGACAAGACAGCAAGCAGTCGTAACCCAATACGATTCTGGTTTGCTGTAAAGACCACTGCAAAGTGGCAGGATTTATGGAGCCTCAGAGGATCATACAAACAAAGCAGCCAATCAGGACTCAGGGAATGGAATCACCCAAATGCATGAGTGGACTATTCTGAATTCCCATAAGTACCAGTTGTCTTGACACTGGTTCAGTTGTGCTTGGCCAGTCACATTGTTCAAACCAATAGTAGACTGACTGACTGTCTTCAATAGCCAGTATATATTATATATTAATATTATTTATATTATATATTATATATATTATTATTATATTATAATATATTATATATTAATATTATTATATATTACATATATTGCCAGTATATGATACTGTTGTTTGCTGAATAGGACAAATGACATGTCACAAAACATTAGATAAGATATGGAAGAGGAAAAGAAAGTACACCTGGGCTGTTTACACAGGTAAATACAAACTGTTGCTCATGGACAACAGATAGTAATTAAAAAGGGTAATTCAATAAAATCTGTCAGATTTATGTCAAATGTCTCCTAGAAACCCAATTGCAAATAATTGATATCATAGACGGAAAGAAAGTAAGAAAGAAAAATATTGAATGAACGAAAGAAAGAAAGAAAGAAAAATACTGAAAAAAAGAAAGACATAAAAATATTGAAAGAAAGAAAGAAAGAAAGAAAGAAAGAAGAAAAATACTGAAAAAAGAAAGATATGAAAGAAAGAAGAAAGAAGAAAAATAAGAAAGAAAGAAAAAAGAAAGAAAGAAAGAAAGAAAGAAAGAAAAATACAAAAAGAAAATATTGAAGAAAGAAGAAAATACTGAAAAAAAGAAAAATATTGAAAGAAGAAAGAAGAAAGAAAGAAAAAATACTGAAAAAGAAAGAAAGAAAGAAAGAAAGAAAGAAAAATACTGAAAAAAAAGAAAATATTGAAAAAAAGAAAGAAAGAAAGAAAAATACTGAAAAAAGAAAAAATACTGAAAGAAAGAAAGAAAGAAAGAAAGGAAAATACTGAAAAAAGAAAGAAAGAAAAGAAAAAACTGAAAAAAAGAAAAATATTGAAAGAAAAAAAGAAAGAAAGAAAAATACTGAAAAAAAGAAAAATATTGAAAGAAAGAAAGAAAAATACTGAAAAAAAGAAAAATATTGAAAGAAAGAAAGAAAGAAAGAAAGAAAAAAGAAAATACTGAAAAAAGAAGAAAGAAAGAAAGAAAGAAAATACTGAAAAAAAGAAAAATATTGAAAAAAAGAAAGAAAGAAAGAAAAATACTGAAAAAAGAAAAATACTAAAGAAAGAAAGAAAGAAAGAAAAATACTGAAAAAAAAAATATTGAAAAAAAGAAAGAAAGAAAGAAAAATACTGAAAAAAGAAAATACTGAAAAAAAGAAAGAAAGAAAGAAAAATACTGAAAAAAAGAAAAATATTGAAAAAAGAAAGAAAAAAGAAAAAATACTGAAAAAAGAAAAATATTGAAAAAGAAAGAAAGAAAAAAAAATACTGAAAAAAAGAAAAATATTGAAAGAAAGAAAGAAAAAAAAAGAAAAATACTGAAAAAAAGAAAAATATTGAAAGAAAGAAAGAAAGAAAGAAAAATACTGAAAGAAAGAAAGAAAGAAAGAAAGAAAATAGTGAAAGAACGAAAGAAAGAAAGAAAGAAAGAAAGAAGGAAAGAAAAATACTGAAAAAAAGAAAGAAAGAAAAATACTGAAAAAAAGAAAGAAAGAAAAATATTGAAAGAACGAAAGAAAGAAAGAAAGAAAGAAAGAAAGAAAGAAAGAAATACTGACAAAAACTGGAAAAAAAGAAAGAAAAATATTGAAAGAAAGAAAGAAAGAAGAAAGAAAGAAAGAAAAAATACTGAAAAAAAGAAAAATATGAAAGAAAGAAAGAAAGAAAAAAAAGAAAAACTGAAAAAAAGAAATATTGAAAGAAAGAAAGAAAGAAAAAAAGAAAAATACTGAAAAAAAAAAAAAGAAAGAAGAAGAAAAAAAAAAGAAAATATGAAAAAAAGAAAAATATGAAAGAAAGAAAGAAAGAAAGAAAGAAAAATACTGAAAGAAAGAAAGAAAGAAAGAAAGAAATAGTGAAAGAACGAAAGAAAGAAAGAAAGAAAGAAAGAAGGAAAGAAAAATACTGAAAAAAAAGAAAGAAAGAAAAATACTGAAAAAAGAAAGAAAGAAAAATATTGAAAGAACGAAAGAAAGAAAGAAAGAAAGAAAGAAAGAAAGAAAGAAAGAAAGAAAAATACTGACAAAAACTGGAAAAAAGAAAGAAAAATATTGAAAGAAAGAAAGAAAGAAAGAAAGAAAGAAGAAAGAAAAATACTGAAAAAAGAAAGAAGAAAAAATATTGTAAAGAACGAAAGAAAAGAAAGAAAGAAAGAAAGAAAAAAGAAAGAAAGAAAGAAAGAAAGAAAGAAAGAAAGAAAAAATACTGAAAAAAAGAAAGATATTGAAAGAAAGAAAGAAAGAAAGAAAAATACAGAAAGAAAGAAAGAAAGAAAGAAAGAAAGAAAGAAAAAATACTGAAAAAAAGAAAGATATTGAAAGAAAGAAAGAAAGAAAGAAAAATACAGAAAGAAAAAGAAAGAAAGAAAGAAAGAAAGAAAATACTGAAAAAGAAAGATATTGAAAGAAAGAAGAAAGAAAGAAAATACAGAAAGAAAGAAAGAAAGAAAGAAAGATACTGAAAAAAAGAAAGAAAAATATTGAAAGAAAGAAAGAAAGAAAGAAAGAAAGAAAGAAAGAAAGAAAAATGCTGAAAGAAAGACAGAAAAGAAAGACATTTTGAAATAAATAAAGACAGAAAGAGGTAAAGAAAGAAAGAAAGACGGAAAATGCTTCTTGCGATTTATCAAACTTAATCTGGCACACAGGAGTTGAGATTATTCCCCTTGTTTGTCACGGTTGTCCATTAGGCAACTAGGTGTTGTTATGACCGGTAATATTGTAATATGAGAATGAAACAACAGACACAAGAGGAAAAAAGGTGACATGTTTCGGAAGATGTAATTGCAGTTATGTCGAAGACTTCTGTGATATGCAGTACCAACAAAATCAAATCCTCTCTTTTCTATTAGACTCTCCGGCCATCAGAGGTAACACACCAGTTGTGTTTCCTGTTTTGGTATAATTTGATATCATTCAAAGTAAATAACAGCTACTTCTTGAGATTTATTAATATGAAAAATAATTTACCTCAGATCTCAAAGTGAGCACAAATGTGTCTTACATGCAAAATGAGTTAAGGGCTCAAAAGGAAAGAAAATAGAGCTGCCTTAACACCTTAATTTAAGAAAACACGATTTCAGAGCCAGGAAAATTGGCAAGAATGGTTAGCACGTATGCAAATTTTTTCATGATCAGCTGTGCATAAAACAACAGGCATATGAGGAAAAAAAGGTGACATGCTTTGGAACATGTAATTGCAGATATGCTGAAGACTTCTGTGATATGCAGTACCAACAAAATCAAATTCTCTTTTCTCTTAGACTCTCCAGACATCAGAGGTAAAACACCAATTCTGTCTCCTGTTCATTAGGACCAGGGGGCTTTGCCTCCTTCAGGCATTCTATGCACCTGTTATATAACAGCCTTTTTAAACCAGTTAGTGATGACTTGTTTTCTATTCAGTAGCCTCAAGACTATCTACAAAGAGTCTAATCTGATAATGGAATTTGTTCTATACACAATAAGCTCTTTTTTTATATTCTTGAATCTTGTTTTGAATTATTTCTGTTTGAGTTTGTTCAGACAATAAAGTCTAGTTATTGACACTTCTATATTTATTGTCATGTAGTACCTAAAAGAGGACAATGGAATCATCTGTTTTCTATAAATAGTGAACCTCAGACGAGGTAGGTCTCATTTAGCATTTTCTCTAAGCACTTTGTTCAAGTTAAGAGGTGTAGCTATATAGCAGCACCTGAAGCTGTAGCCATAATCTGATAGTATCTTTTTTCTGATCAAATTCAGTGCTTTAAGGTGCGTTCAAGATTTTAGCCAATTGGGACACTCATAAGTCAAGGTACCATTCTAATATTAAAGATTAATTTCAACCTAACCCCAGCTATAAACCTAACCCTAACCCTTATCGTATATCATTTACGAAAAAAAAAAGAAAGAAAAATCAAAAAAATTTCACACATTTTTCGTACGTTTCTACTTGTTCTTGTTCTTGTTCTTGTTCTTTCTCTTTCTCTTTTTCGTATTCATATTCTTATTCTTATTCTAATATTAAAGATTAATTTCAACCTAACCCCAGCTATAAACCTAACCCTAACCCTTATCATATATCATTTACGAGAAGAAAAAAAAGAAAGAAAAATCAAAAAAATTTCACACGTTTTCGTACGTTTCGACTTGTTCTTCTTGTTCTTTCTCTTTTTCGTATTCATATTCTTATTCTAATATTAAAGCTTAATTTCAACCTAACCCCAGCTATAAACCTAACCCTAACCCTTATCGTATATCATTTACGAAAAAAAAAAAGAAAGAAAAATCAAAAGAATTTCACACGTTTTCGTACGTTTCGACTTGTTCTTGTTCTTGTTCTTTCTCTTGTTCTTTCTCTTTTTCGTATTCATATTCTTATTCTTATTCTAATATTAAAGATTAATTTCAACCTAACCCCTGCTATAAACCTAACCCTAACCCTTATCATATATCATTTACGAGAAGAAAAAAAAGAAAGAAAAATCAAAAAAATTTCACACGTTTTCGTACGTTTCGACTTGTTCTTCTTGTTCTTTCTCTTTTTCGTATTCATATTCTTATTCTAATATTAAAGCTTAATTTCAACCTAACCCCAGCTATAAACCTAACCCTAACCCTTATCGTATATCATTTACGAAAAAAAAAAAGAAAGAAAAATCAAAAGAATTTCACACGTTTTCGTACGTTTCGACTTGTTCTTGTTCTTGTTCTTTCTCTTGTTCTTTCTCTTTTTCGTATTCATATTCTTATTCTTATTCTAATATTAAAGATTAATTTCAACCTAACCCCTGCTATAAACCTAACCCTAACCCTTATCTTAAATCATTTACGAAAAAAAAAAGAAAGAAAAATAAAAATAAATTCACACGTTTTCGTACGTTTCGACTTGTTCTTCTTGTTCTTGTTCTTTTTCGTATTCATATTCTTATTCTTCTTCTAATATTAAAGATTAATTTAAACCTAACCCCAACTATAAACCTAACCCTAACCCTTATCGTATATCATTTACGAAAAAAAAAAAGAAAGAAAAAAAAAATTCACACATTTTTCGTACGTTTCTACTTGTTCTTTCTCTTGTTCTTTCTCTTTTTCGTATTCATATTTTTATTCTTATTCTAATATTAAAGATTAATTTCAACCTAACCCCAACTATAAACCTAACCCTAACCCTTATCTTAAATCATTTACGAAAAAAAAAGTAAGAAAAATCAAAAAAATTTCACACATTTTCGTACGTTTCGACTTGTTCTTGTTCTTGTTCTTTCTCTTTCTCTTTTTCGTATTTATATTCTTATTCTTATTCTAATATTAAAGATTAATTTCAACCTAACCCTAGCTATAACCCTAACCCTAACCCTTACCGTAAATCACTTACGAATCTGATAGTAAAACATTTTACCTGTCTTTAATATCTTTTTTCTGATCAAGATTTTAGCCAAAGTGCTCACATACGTGAGGAAAACATCTGCATAGTTGCTTGTAAAACGAGGCTATATTTAAAAATAGAATAAACAAACCCTCTTGTGATGTATATATATATATAAATATATATATGTGTATATATATATATAAACTAGCAAATATATGCACCCTCCGGGTGCAAGTATTTAAGTTTTAATATAATAAAATATCATGTTAAATTAGAAAGGCTAATGAAACTGAATAAGAATGTAGATAAAAAGATTTTGAACAGAGGGGGTATGATTGAAAAATAGAACAACTTTGAAACTAACTCTTCCATCATTTTCCATTACTCCCCTCTTTCATTGGTAAATTTTCCTAATTTAACTATTTAGTTAAAGTAGGAAGTAAAGAATAAAATTACAGTTATTTCTTCTTGTTAATGGATTTCTTTTAAGATTTATTGAAGAGATTTTTGCTCATATTCAATAAGATAAAACTAAACAATTAGAAATCAATAATACTAAGCATATATTTATTAAAATCTATTTTTTAAGATCAATTTGCAAATTAGCCTTCCCATTCACGCTGTAATCCGCTATTTTGTTGTATATATAAATATAATTGCATGTTATTCGTATGTAGATATAGTTAACAGTATTAATAATGTAAAACAATTTTATTAATTATTAAAAAGGTTAAAATCATGGAGAATGTGATGTCAATAACAAAGGGAATTGTGACTTGAGTAGTAATATAGTTTCGGTTACAGACAGAAAAACACACAATCTCCATTATAATAAGATATATACATATATGTGCATTTGTGCGTGTATGTATGTTTCTAGATGTATTTTTATCTGATATCTTGATCTCAACTTGTGAAAGTAGATGTAATGTTATCTCACCTGAATATCTGCTGATATCTACTTGGTTAATGGAATGTCTTTGTTCAAATTTGATATCACCTAGATTGCATGATTAATGGCTCCCTTTCTATTAACCCAAGGATTTTCAGAGCATCCTGTCATATAATCTTCTTTTAACATCAAATGGACATTTCTCTTTTACTTAATTTTCAAATAAACATTTTTTTCTTCTTTAATTTACTAATTCTTCTTTCAAGTTTTATATATATAATATATATAATATATATATATATATATATATATATATATATATTTGGGAGAATGTGTGCTTAATTGAAGTCGAACCTAATTTTATGAAAGTTAATTAATTAATAATTAATTAATTAGGCGGGATTACCTATTAAATTTAAGGCTAAACAAATCGAGAAAAATCAATCTCTGTATGTACATTTCGGCCTATTAGGCCTCATCAGCAGAGCTATAGATACAAAGACCGCCCCGTGTGCGATTCGAAACCTGATTGTCAAGCTGACTGTCAAGCGTCTTACCACCACACCAAACGGACTTAGCAGATTTCTTCGTTTTGTTAAGGAGTAGGTATTTATATTCCTCTTAAGTGACCTCTACACGAACTTACGAGAAGTAAACAAACAGACGATGTTTGTGATATGGCTATTTTCAGCCGACAATATATATATATATATATATATATATATATATATATTATTATTATCATTATTATATTATTATTATTATTTATATTTTGTTTGAAGGCAATTATAATGCATGTATCGCATAAAATTCGATAATCATAGAAAATAATCTTGACAAGTGAATCCCGGCAAAGGATGGCTCGCTATGCAGAACACCGTACAGACTGCTTCGACTTTATTAAGTCTCATCAGCGATGTATACTAACGACTCCCCTCCGACAGGAATCGAAACCGGGACCTCAGCAGGCATAGTCAGAGACCATATCCGTTCGGCATATATATATATATATATATATATATATATATATATATATATAACAACGTCATCTGAAGATTGTTTGCGCTTACGCATGCATGAAACCAAATGGTTGTGACTGTTCCTTTGTCATCAAATAAATAGATATGTAAAACCTTTATATATTTATTTTATTATGTATATATATATATATATATATATATATATATATATATTATATATATACACTTGAATATCAGAAATTAATTTTCATTCCACAAATAGATATGCTATGTCACCAGCACTTTTCTTATAACATATCAACTCCTTTAAAAAACTTTCTAAAAGATTTTTCACGATGATGACCTAAGGTCGAAACTAGTTGAGAACGTGATACATAAATTACTTTTATTATTTATACTAGCAAATATATGCACCCTCCGGGTGCAAGTATTTAAGTTTAAATGTAATAAAATATCGTATTAAATTAGAAAGGCTAATGAAACTAAATAAGAATACAGATAAAAAGATTTGAAACAGAGGGAGTATAATAAAAGATTTGAAACAGAGGGAGTATAATAAAAAATGGAACAACTGAAACTTACTCTTCCATCACTTTCATCTTTCATTGTTATTTTTTCTAATTTAAGTATTTAGTTAAAAGAGGAAGTAAAGAATAAAATGACACTTATTTTATCTTGTTAATGGATTTCATTTAAGATTCATTGAAGAGATTTTTGCTTATATTCATTAAAATAAAACCAAACAGTTAGAAATCAATAATACTAAGCACATATTTATTAAATTCGATTTTTTAATATTAATATGCAAATTAGCCTCCCCGTTCACATTATAAAGCGCTATTTTTGTTGTATATATATAAATATAATTTGTTGTTATCTGTATGTAGACATAGTTAACAGTATTAATAATGTAAGGCAATTTTATTAATAATTGAAGTTTAGATAAAAATAAAATCATGGAGAATGTGATGTCAATAACTAAGAGAATTGTGACTTGAGTAGGAATAAAGTTTCGGTTACAGACAGAAAAACACACAATCTCCATTATAATAAGATATTAATGCTCTAGTACCTACCTATGTATATCCCACCCTGTCATTACCTCAGATGAACAATGGACCGTTCTGTTTTGATTCATAAGATATTAATGCATGAGTTCAGATGTTATGCCCTATCTAACATATTTAAGTCAGTTAAAATTTTCATGGAGATATCAATTTTTCTGCAAGTTTCATAGTGTTAAATATAAGGGGGGGGGTAAATTTCACAGGGTAAAATTGGTGGTACCTAGTGATCTTGATAACTTGTTCGCCCCCCCCCCCAGTTAGTCTACTGTTGGTTTGAATACCAGCAGCTAGCTAAGTCTAACTTATATTTTGAAGTAAGCACACTCATGTACTCACTCCAAATTCTTTATTCAAAAAATAAAAAGTGAAGTACATGAGTGTGTCATCACAACTCGGCATATAAGCCGGAAGGTTTAGTTTGGCGGGGGCAGGGTAACAAAGCTGGTCATACCACTACACGGATCTATTTAGCTAGGTTCACTCGCTGACCGATCCATTCAAAAATAAACCTGGCATTCTCTCCTTGCGCAGCCTACTTACACCAAAATGCCTCTGTGGCGTTACTTTCGTATTTGCCTGGAGAGTTGTCTGCCTATTTAGTTCGAGGGTTCCCGCTAGGGGCCGTTTATATTTAAGCGGCTGGTTTGAACGTCTCTTTCTCTCTTTTCCGGTTGCTCGACCTACGAGACACATGGGTTAGATAAGGTCTACCCCTTCTCGGTGGGGTTTTGCCCCCCCCTTACATTACTGTAAGTGATTTACACAGTATGGACTATTCCTAGTCTCATGTCTGTGGCTTTTATGTTTATCTTTTTACCATTCATGAATGTGTCTTTATCTCTACTTTTGTATGTATGTTTATGTACACCACTATGTATTATGTACCCTGTTAATTCTTGTGCTGTGTATATAAAATGTTTTGTCTATCAACCCTTGTCGGAGTTTTATCTCAAGTATTATCACTTTGAATCTTACACCTCTTTCGCTCTATGGCTTTTATCCTACTTAAAATTTTCCCTTTCGAATGATTTGAAATTTTAAGCACAAGCTTCGTATGAAAAGGAGATGGAGGGGTTGGAGTAACAAAAACAAAAGATTCCCAAGAAACTAAAAAATATAACAAAATAAAATTGTGGGCCATTTTTGGATACCCCCTTTCCTTCTGTTATTGTATAGGACCGCCGACTGTCTTTCGATCTATTCAGGATTCGAAAGCAAGCCAGTCGGTTCCTCTAAGATGGGAGTACAACTGAAACAGTGTCCAAGACAGTGGATATAGATATGGTATATATAGAAATCAAGAATGATCCATTCATGAATTTGGGTGATTTGGGTGATTCCATTCCTTGAGTTCTGATTGGCTGCTTGATTTGAATGATACTGTGTAGTTTTATAAATACCCTGTCATTCTGCAGTAGACTTTGCGACTATTCGGGTTTGTATTGGGTTACAACCGTTTGTTGCCATGTCTTCCCAATTCGACAGTAATTGGAACTTTGATTATTCTCCATAACATAAATAAGGGACCATATCGTTGTAATTGAGAGGAAGGTAAGGGAAAACAAGAACGTGCCATATGCCAGAGGGAAAAAGAAATAAGGAAAGAAAGAAAGAAAGAAACAAACAAACAAAGAAACAAACAATGTTGGTGGTTGGTTGGTTGGTTGGATTTTTAAAGTGTACAGCAGGTACCACCAATTTTCCCTGTGAAATTTACCCCCCCCCTATATTTAACACAATGAAACTTGCATAAAGGTTAATATTATCTTGAAAAGTTTTTGTTCATTCAAAAAAAGAAACATTAAACAAACTCCTGATGTTTTAAAAAAAAATTCAGCTTATGGAAATAATGAAAATTATGAACGAAAAACAATGTTTACATTTTTGCACCGTTAAATCAATTGAAATTTAACGTAGCCAAAATCAAGTTAGGACTAACTACTATTTAAAAAAAATACTTACTTACCTTTTGATGAAAATATGCCTGAAATAGTTTTTTCCTAAAATATATTTGGGGGAATATTTTTTTTTTACGAGATCAATTTTATTTTATGAAATATGAAAAAATGAACCGACAAAAAAAAATTTTTAATTTTTATGTTGATAGTGTTGATTAACAAAAAAGAAAGAACTTGTCAACTGGTGGATTTTGCAGTTCCAGCAGATCACAGGGTGAAGATGAAGGTAAACGAAAAGATGGACAAATACCTGGACCTTGCCAGAGAACTGAAAAAGCTATGGAATATGAAAGTCAAAGTGATACCAATTGTAATTGGTGCACTTAGAACAGTCCCAAAAAGCTTGTAAAAAAGACTGGAAAATCTGGAAATCAGAGGAAGAATTGAGACCATCCAGAATACTGCACTGCTACAATCTGCCAGAATACACAGAAGAGTCCTGGAGACCTGAGGAGACTTGTTGTCATTCAGCCTCCAGGGAAATACCATCAGCTAATGCTGGTGTGAAAAACTAATAATAGTAATATATACTACTACTATGACTAATTATAATAATAATAATGATAATTATAAACACTAATAACACTATCAACACTAATAGCAATAGTGTTTATATGTATTGTAATGAATCCAATTCTCCCTCCAGCTATGGGTAAATAGCAGGGCAGACTGGACTCTTTAACCTTGGCTAGGTAACCAGTCTAGGAGAAGGAAACCTTTGAATACAAACCTGTTAAACCCCGCTGAAGAAATTGACCTTGTGTCACATCCTACTTGTGTAGAGGGGTTGGTAAACATATATATATGTATTGTAATTGTTTTTATTATTGGTTGTGGTATTATTATTATTATTATTATTATTATTATTATTATTAGTCATGGTAGTTGTATATATTACTATTATTATCATCATTATTGCTATTAGTGTTTATAATGTTATTAGTGTTTGTATGTTTTGTAATTGCTATATCTATTGTTAAATAGCAACAGAAATTAGCAACAGAAAACACCCTCCGGGCGTCGTAAAAATTATTTTTTGAAAGACATTGCCTAACAAGAAGTTAACTAAAAAGTTTACAAATAAATAAATACCTACGATTTTGTTTAAAATTGATGTGGAAAATAGTCAAAATAATTGTTTGATTATTACATGCACGCAACATATTATTTGAGAGGGACGGGGCTCAGTTATCATTTCAAATTCTTTTTTTTTTTACTCCTTTAAAATATGAGGATTTGTTTACTTATGATACAAACCCTCTGACATTGGATTTTTAACTTCCACCCTGGAAGTTAAATTGTACCATAAGTAAGCAAAGTCCTCATATTTATTAAAGGAGTAAAAAAAAACAAAAAAACAATAAAACAATTTAAAATGAAAACTGAGCCCCGTCCCTCTCAAATAAAATGTTGCTTGCATGTAATAATCAAACAATTATTTTGACTATTTTCCACATCAATTTTACACAAAATCGTAGGTATTTATTTATTTGTAAACTTTTTAGTTAACTTCTTGTTACTGTAAAAACTAGGTACCACCAATTTGACCCTGTGCAATTTAACCCCCCCCCCCTACATTTAACACAATGAAACTTGCAGAAAAATTAATATTTTCTTGAAAAAATTTTTCCATTCGAAAGAAAAAACATTAAACAAACTCCTGATGATTTTTTAAATTTTTTATCAACTTACGAAAATAACGAAAATTATGATTGAAAAACTATGTTTTCATTTTTGCACTGTTAAATCAACTGAAATTTAACGTATCTAAAAACAAGTTACGATAAGAGGATTTTTTAAAAATTCTATGAAAAATCAATTTTCACGAAAATTTCCATAAATGTTTATCATTGGATGTAAATACATCTGAAATAGTTTTTTTCTAAAATATATTAAGGAAAATATTTTTTTACGAGGTCTATCACCCCCCCCCCTATTTTATTTTATGAGATAAAAAAAATGATGTGGAAAAAAAATTTGGTACTTTTTTTTCTATAAAGATAAGAGGCTGAATAACTATATCGATGAAATTGTATAACGTACCGAACTATAGTTTTTTTAGGAAAAATTAATAAAATCGGAAATAAAAAGTGCAAAAAAATGTCATAATATTAATATTTGAAAACTTTTTTTTGCTTATGTAATTGGTATGTACTATATTCTATTAAATTGTCAAAAAAAAAAATTTTTTTAAGAAATTAATTTTTACGAGATTTTCAATCTTTTGTGTGATTAATATTTTTTATTTTCTGCGTGAAATAAATTAAATTTTTTTTTTTTCTGTGGAAAAAAATCGAATTTTTCACGGATATTTAAAAATATGAATTTTAGAATTCAGGTGAACTAAAAGTTGGTCCGATCCGTGCTCGATTAATATTTTTAAAAGAATTTGTAATTTTTATTGTTGAATAGTAATGTGTGATTCTTAGTATATACGGAAGAGCAAAACTGGCATATGACGAGACGCTTCTCGGTAACTAAAGTTTGTTTTTCTGAGCGTAAAAAAATATCTTATTTAACTTTTACGACCAATTAGAATAAAAAATAATATATCGAATGATTGTTTTATCAGTTTTTCTCTTAGAAAAAAATATTCAAATTTTCATTTTATTTTCGATTTTAAGAATTAATACTAAAACCGAAGACATTTTTTAACATCAATTTCACTGCGGAATTTTAAGATTAAAGTTTTTCAAGTTTTTATTCATAGTAAATTGTAATATTAAATTTTAAAGATTTATTCATTTTAAATTGTAATATTAAAGTTTTTAAGATTTATTCATTTTAAATGTAATATTAAAGTTTTTAAAGATTTTATTCATTTTAATAGAAAAAATTTGGCTAAAAAAGTTTGTCTGTTACACCCATCCGTACTTAGATGCATAACTGTAAGAGGGTAATCATATGTATTTCTTTCTCTCTAATCGCGGCCTGAAAATTACCCTTTCGCACGTAATATGGATAGGTTTGTTATTTTTTAAGATAACGATGTAATTTTTCCCAAACGGATAATTTGATCTTTGAATTAACTATTTTTCTTTGTAACAACCCTGTACGATCTTTTTTTTAACGAGATTTTTGATAAACAAAGTTCGGAAATATCTATTTCCGTTTTATTCAAGATGACCTAAACGGTTTGGTGGTACCTAGTAAAAACAAAAAAGCGGGGGGGACGAGAGTAAAAAACGATTTTTAAAATTGCTTACTCAAATTTTGGGTGTATATAGCATAAGAATAATGTGATGTAATCTGTGACGTAGAGCTATGACGTAGTTTTTGTTACAGACAGAAATACAGACAATCTCCATTATTAATAGAAGATTATCATTATCATTAGTAGTAGTAGTAGTAGTAGTAGTAGTAGTATATTACTTTTATTATCATAGGCAGTAGCAATAATTTCGTCTGCTAGGAGTTTTAAAAGCGAATTAAGAATAATTAAATCTATTATTTAAGGTCAAACTTTGTCTAAATTGATAAGTAGTAACATACTGACCATCATTAAAAAAGAAAAATATCATTACATATGCAGTTTATTTTTAAAAGATTTAAAACCATTTGTTTTGGTCAATTTCGACTCGATCCGCCATTTAGCCTCGTTTTCGATGATTTTAAGTGCTTGTTTACAATTTTAACGTAACATTCGCGATTGCAAAAAATTTACCAAAAATCAGGTAATTATCCGATTTTAATGAAATTTTCAGTATTGATTTAACAATTAATGAATTTTATAATCCATCAGTTATTTTATTTCAAAACTTTAATTTAGTATTTTTGCTATGAAAAATGAATATATAAAATTCATTTAAAATATGAAAATCCTGATGTTAAGTTTAAAATGTTATATTTTTAGATTCTAAAAATAAATATCTACTTAATGCAAACCTTATTTTAGGCGCCAAAAGTAATAAGTTTTGAAGAAAAACTCGATTGAAAATGTACCCCCTCCCCCTTTTAAGCAGAAAAAACATCGATGTATAATTTTTTCTTTTATAAAATAATAGCCAATTATCGAAATGAATAAAAAAGAAATCTCTCAAAAATTAATTATTTATTATTTTTTTACATTTTATTTTTCGATTTTCGGTACTTATTTTCTCATAGAAAAGCCACCGTAATTTTTTTTGTTGTTTCTGTTCATAAGTTCGGTCTTTTATCTCTTTATTTATACTAAAATTAGTATCGAAAATGATCAACTTGCAAAACATTTTACGCCCCCAACATAAGGGGGTCAAAATTAAGTGACCTGCAAAAAATGAGAAAGTTTTGAAATAAAATGAATAATGCATTATAAAGATCATTCATTGATACATAAATACTGAAAATTTCATTAAAATCCGATAATTTCCTGACTTTTGGTAAATTATTTTCTGTAGGGGGCTAAAGTCATTTTGTCAAAAACGAATTTTAGCCTCTGTTTGCTAGTCCCTATTATTATCATCATTATTGCTATTAGTGTTGATAGTGTCATTAGTGTTTATATGTATTGTAATTGTTATTATTGTTGGTTGTTGAATAATTATCTTTGTACTCATTCTTTTTTGTAGATTTAATGTTCAACTTGTAACCTTCCTTTGTGCCACCACAAAATAGTTGTGTGTAGATAATAATTGAAACCAACTTCTTCTATACGTAACAATCAACACTTCACTTTATTTCACGCTGTCTGGCAATCCTCTCTTTACACAATAACTAGAACTTCCAAATAAACTTCACTTTTTTTTTTCTTTTTTTTTTTTTAAAGAAACCACATAATGGCCTAATTTCTCACGACCTTCTGATAAACGGAGAAAAGTAAGAAAATGAAGTAAGAAAAAAAAAAAAAGACAAACAAAAGATAACCGCCCTTAAAAAAAACCAACAGCAATAGCAACAATAAAATGATTTGAAAAGTACTGTTATTTACGAGGGTGGATCAAAAGTATTTTCGTTTTTACACACCTTCACTCGAAAGCTTATTTCACACATACATCTAAAAAGTCAATCGGTAACCTCACTCACTCATCATCATCATCGTCATCATCTCTAACCTCTCTAATCATTACTTATTTCACTTACACCTCTAAAAACTATCTATGACCTCATTCATCATCATCATCATCATCATCATCATCATCATCATCATCATCTTTTTCAAAAGGTGTATCAAAAGTATTTTCATTTTCTTTTATTCAAACATTTACTCTGAAGTTTATTTCACTTTCACATCTAAAGACGATATTTTTGTATTTCATTTTTCAGCTTTACTTTCAGTTTTCTTACAAACCTTCTCTTGGTCGTTCACCCACGACCCAATGGGGCCTTCACCCACGACCCAATTGGCCTTCACCCACGACCCAATGGTCGTTCACCCACGACCCAATTGGCCTTCACCCACGACCCAAGTGGTGAGAGAAAAAAAGGATAGTGATTCTATGTATTCTATGTATTTCATTCCTTGCTGCCTCTTTTGGATGTTATTTTCACAATCACATTCAGAATACTCATTGAAGGAGATGAGAAGTTAGTTTTTTATAATAATAATAATAATGAAATTTATTGTGTACAGTGCTCAGGTGCACCACAACTCATCAAAGTCTCATGTCTAGTACAAAGAATAATGTATTAGTGTCAGGAACATGAACAATTTACAGTAGTAATATACATGTATGTGTGCATATGCATGTGAAGAGTGGCATCAGGTATAGTGTCGGCAGACTACAGGAAGCATGGAGGTTTTGAAAGACTCAGTGCTTCGACAGCCTACAACAGACGCTGGCAGTCTATTCCATGTCTCCGCAATTCTGAGCGTGAAAAAATGTTTCTGAAAGTCACGTGAGCAGTGCTGTTTTCTGGCTTTGTAGGCATGCCCACGTGTGTTAGAAAGATGGAGATCAAAAAGGTGCTCAAGGTATGTATTTCATATTGGACAAGCATCTTGTTAATGTATTCATCAATTGCAGGTGAACTCTTCAAACCATTTGCCAACATTAAATCGGTAAATCATGAGGAAGTGCGTCCCGGTCTCCTACCTTGAAAATTGCTACCAGGTGACTATTAAAATAACAACCCCAGCTACAGTGTTACTTGAAAGAAAACAACCAACTTAGGGCGTTAAATGTATTTTTTTGGGGGGGGCTTCTCTTTTTTGTCGTAATTCTTATTCATTTATCGTAATTTGTCGTAATTCTTATTTATTTATAGAAATTTGTCGTAATTCTTGTTTAGATATGAAGATGGACAGAAAAAACAGAACCCACAATTATTTATTTATTTTACCATTAAACTAACCCTAAACCCTAACCCAAAACCTAAATCTTAACCCTAACCCCCCCATAGTTAAAATTAACAGTTTTATTACAAAATTTATGGGTTCTGTTTTTTCTGGGTCATGGGATTTTGTGTATGATTTGCAAGTTTTACCGAGTATTTATTACTATTATTCCCAGGTCCACCCTGTCCCAGAGTGGTAATACCTGTTAGGTTCTCAAACCGCTATAAGGTTCATAACTATCACAGTTCACTTTTTCAGCTGGTGCCACCAAGTGTATTTTAGGGCAGAAGTCGAGGACGACAGCATATGAAAATCACCAAAGTTTTTAAAAGATCTTAAAACTCCCACATGTCCACACCTTTTTGACCGTGACTTCCTGTTATATCCTGCCACTGGAATTCACAAACAATGAGGAACTCATAACAGCACTGCTCACATGACTTTCGGAAACATTTTTTCACGCTCAGAGTTCCGGAGACATGGAATAAACTGCCCGCGTCTGTTGTAGGCTGTCGAAGCACTGAATCTTTCAAAGCCTCCATGCTTCCTGTAGTCCGCCGACACTAATCCTGATGCCACTCTCCACATACATATGCACACACGCGCACACATACATGCATATTACTACTGTAAACTGTTCATGTTCCTGACACTAATACATTATTCTGTGTACTTGACATGAGACTTTTGATGAGTTGTGGTGCACCTGAGCACTGTACACATACATGTATATTATTACTGTATGCTATTCATGTTCCTGATACTAATACATTATTCTGTGTACTTGACATGAGACTTTGATGAGTTGTGGTGCACCTGAGCACTGTACACATACATGTATATTATTACTGTATGCTATTCATGTTCCTGACATTAATACATTATTTGTGTACTTGACATGAGACTTTGATGAGTTGTGGTGCACCTGAGCACTGTACACATACATGTATATTATTAATGTACGCTATTCATGTTCCTGACACTAATACATTATTCTCTGTACTAGACATGAGACTTTGATGAGTTGTGGTGCACCTGAGCACTGTACACAATAAATTTCATTATTTATATAGTTAATGCGATATCAAAGTGATATTTTATAGCCCTCCGCCCCCCAGTGTTTTATCGACAAGTAAATGTAGATATTGTAGAGAAGTCAACTCAGGTTTTAACGTTTCCATAGAACGGTTATACGGGAATATATACATTCGAGGTCCTTGGGCTGTACTGTCCACGTTGTGTAGTAAAAACCCTATTTTTCCAGATTCGCTCTATCCGGATTCCCTAATCCGCAGGTGCGAGATACAAGATACTACTGATTATTTTAAACATCTTTTTCGGTATTTTCATTCATTTTTAATTCCAAAACTAAGTTTCATGTCTTTTAAATAAACAAGACTTAGTTTGAAAATCCAGTCATGTTGAATAAATCATTCTCTTTGAAATTTTAATGTTGTAACAGGAAATTGCTCAATAATTTCCCGCTGTTTGTATACTGCCACTGGAATTTAATAACCAATGAATATATAGTTAATGCGATATGCGACATAATATAGTTAATCGATATGAAAGCGATATTTTATAGCCTCGCCCCAGTATTTTATCGACAGTAATGTAGATATTTACCCCCCTCCCTTTTTAACATCTTTTTCGTATTTTCATTTAATTAAATTCAAAATAGTGTCATGTCTTTTTAAATAAATAAGTTTTGAATGAAATAATAGTTTTGAAAAGCCAGTCATGTTGAGGTAAGTAATTTATCTTTGGAATTTTAATGTGTACAGTGAAATTGCTCAAATATATTTCTCCTTTATCTGCACTGGTTAACAAACAATGAGAACTTCATATATATATACAATATAGTGTATTTCCAGATGTTGTCTAATGTCTCTCACCTTAAAATATGCTAGTGCGGAAAAAAAAAAATATATATATATATATATATATATATATATATATCTTATTATAATGGAGATTGTGGGGCTTGTCTGTCTGTAACCAAAAACTATATTACTATACAAGTCACAATTCCCTTGTTATTTACACCACATTCTCCATAATTTTATTTTTTATTTAAGCCTCAATTATTTAGTAAAATTGTTACATCATTAAGACTGTTGACCATATCTACATACTAATAACATGCAATTGTATTTATATACACAACAAAATAGCGGTTCACAGTGTGAATGGGAAGGCTAATTTGCATATTGATCTTAAAAAATTGATTTTAAATAAATATATGCTTAGTATTATTGATTTCTAATTGTTTGGTTTTATCTTATTGAATATGAGCAAAAATCTCTTCAATAAATCTTAAAAGAATCCCTTAACAGAAGAAATAACTTTAATATTATTCTTTACTTCCTATTTTAACTAAACAGTTTAATTAGAAAATTTACCAATGAAAGACGGAGTAATGGAACATGATGGAAGAGTTAGTTTCAAAGTTGTTTCTATTTTTCAATCATACCCCCTGTTCAAAATCTTTTTATCTACATTCTTATTCAGTTTCATTAGCCTTTCTAATTATATAATATAATTTATTAAAAATTTAACTAAAATACTTGCACCCGGAGGGTGCATTATTTGCTAGTATATATTAATATACCAAGCGTTTGGTAGATCCTTGCGGAGAGAAAAAAACCCAGCAGAAAGTTTGATTGTAAAAATATACTACCAACATCAACCAGGAAGAAAAAATTTTTGAAAAAAGAAAAGACAAATTATTCGTACCAAAAAAAATATCTATTGATACAGTATTTGGCCAAAAGAAAAAACAATTTATATGTATATATATGTTATAATAAGATACTATATATTTCATATAACCGTAGGAGAAGCTAATATGTAAAAAGTGCTCGATACCTAAGTAGAAGCCAATTATAAAATAATCTAATGAGTCAGACGAACCTACTATTAGTTTCGCATAAAGCTCTTCAGGCTAAAATCAGATTTTAGCCCTGAAGAGCTTTATGCGAAACTAATAGTAGGTTCGTCTGATCATTAGATTATCTTTATAATATATATATATTTTTTTTTTTTGAGGGCGGGGAAATTGTGCTTAATTGAAGTCGTACCTAATTTGAAAGTTAATTAATTAATAATTAATTAATTAGGCGGCATAATTATTAATTATTAATTAATTAACTTTAAATTAGGTATGACTTCAATTAAGCACATTTCTCCAAAAATTGTCGGCTAAATAAATTTTGTTCGCGACGGCATTTGGCTGTTTTTCAATGTTTTAGGCGCTTTTTTAATTTTAAACGTAACTTGGAAATGAAAAAGAATTTTACCAAAATATCAGGTAATTATTCAATTTTAATGAAATTTTCAGTATTGATTTTCATTATGAATTTTATAATGCATTAGTATTTTTTTCAAAACTTGAATTTAGTATTTTGCTATAAAAATGAATTATATAAATTCATTTAAAATATGAAAATCCTAATGTTAAGTTTAAAATGTTATATATTTTTAGATTCTAAAAATAAATATCTACTTAATGCAAACCTATTT
>CM042158.1:95633589-95661089 GCA_023376005.1 Doryteuthis pealeii | reverse complement strand
TGCGCCTAAAAAAGTTTGCATTAAGTAGATATTATTTTTAGAATCTAAAAATATAACATTTAAACTTAAAATCCGACTACTTATTTTAATGAATTTTATATATTAATTTTTCATAGCAAAAATACTAAATTAAAGTTTTGAAATAAAATACTGATGCATTATAAAATTCATTAATTGTTAAATCAATACTGAAAATTTCATTAAAATCGATAATTACCTGATTTTTGGTAATTTTTTTTTCCATTTCAAATGTTATTTTAAAATTGTAAACAAGCGCCTAAAACCATTGAAAACGAGGCTGAATGGCGATCGAGTCGAAATTGACCAAAAACAAATACTTTTTAATCTTTTAAAAATAAACTGCATATGTAATGATATTTTTCTTTTCTTAATGATGTTATTATGTATACTTATCGATTTAGACAAAGTTTGGCCTTAAAAATAGATTTAATTATTTTAATTCGCTTTTAAAATTCTAGCAGATGCACAAAAATGCCTATCCCTTATATTAAGGATACGAATTATGTTATTTTGTGTTAAATCTATTATTTAAGGTCAAACTTTGTCTAAATCGATAAGTAGTAACATAATAACCATCATTAGAAAGAAAAATATCATTACATATGCAGTTTATTTTGTATATAGATTTAAAGTATTTGTTTTGGTCAATTTCGCTCGATCCGCCATTTAGCCTCGTTTTCAATGTTTAGGCGCTTGTTTACAATTTAAAATAACATTTGAGATGGAAAGAAAATTACAAAAATCAGTAATTATCCGATTTATTAATGAATTTTCAGTATTGATTTAAACTAATTAATGATTTTATAATGCATCATGTTATTTTATTTCAAAACTTTAATTTAGTGTTTTTGCCTATGAAAAATTGATATATATAAAATTCGTTTAAAATAAGTAGTCGGTTTTAAGTTTAAAAATGTTATATTTTTAGATTCTAAAATAAATATTACTTAATGCAAACCTTATTTTAGGCGCAAAAAGTAATAAGTTTTGAAGAAAAAACTCTATTGAAAATGTACCCCCTCCCCTTTTAAGCAGAAAAACATGATGTATATTTTTTTTATCACTTGGATAATTTACAGTGAATTTAGCGAAATAACAAACAATGCCTAAATTCACCAAAGAATTTTGTGAGGGAGTAAAGTCTACTTTAGAAGACATGAACCTGCCAAGCTCAGAGTTATTTTCCTATGTACATGCAGGATTTCAGTGAAAGATTATATTTATTTCTATAAAACTACATGTTTTAACACAAAAATAACATAATTCGTATCCTTAGTAATTTCTAAATTACTAAATTCTTCTGTCCACACCAAACTTTTCCGTTTACTTTTCCGACCCATTTCAACATTCAGCCCCAAAAGTACCAAGTTAAAAGTTGTATTTACCAAATAGAAATGAAGAATGAATGGAACGTTATATTTTTTCAGAATACAAAGTGGTAAAAAATACAAAAAATTGCGATACTTTTTTGACACACCTTGTATAAAAACACAAAATAGATGGGATCCTAACAGATACTACATCTCCGGGTTAGAGTGCACCCGGGAGCAATGGTAATGAAGTGGTGCTCCACATTGGCCAGACATGGAACCTCACCATCAGATAGAATTTAATATCATTCCCAGGACTTGAAAACCCTCAACTACCGCCTTCTAAATTTAGATTTTGACCAGTGTGTGAATATTTGAAGAATATTTTTTAGTATATGGATTTTCCCATGATGCAATGCTATTTCATTTTAATATATGCTGCATTCTTTCTTTCTTTTTTCTTTCTTTCTCTTCTCTCTTTCTTTCTTTCTTTCTTTCTTCTTTCTCTCTCTCTCTTCTCTCTCTCTTTCTTTCTTTCTTTCTTTTTTTCCCCTTTCTTTCTTTTCCCCCTTTCTCTCTCTTCTTTCTTTCTTTTTTCTTTCTTTCTTTCCTTTCTTTTTCTCTTTCTTCTTTCTTTCTCTCTTTTTCTCTTTCTTTCTCTCTTCTTTTTTTTTCTTTTCTCTTTTCTCTCTCTTTCTTTTTTCTTTTCTCTCTTTCTTTTTTTTCTTTCTTTTTTTCTTTCTTTCTTTCTTTCTTTTTTCCCATTGGGAAATAAACATCAATGAAATTGTTTTATACTTCCTACTAATTTTAAACACAGAATAACCTGTTTTCTCATAAAAGTTGGTTGGTTGATTTATTGATTTTAACTGCATACCAACCCGTCTGGGGTTATGTCATGCCTAACAGGAAGTAATATATGTTGTGTATTTATATTTATACTTTTTAGTAATTGGTTTTAACAATGTGTTAGCACCATTGGGGATCATGTTGTATGGTATTGATTAAGTTCATGTCTATATTCTATGGTATAATTTTATTTCCCTCAAAAAGGACAGAATGTCCTCCATGTTGACATTTTCAAATAGATATTTCATATTGTTTACAGTAAAATAACGGTTTCTGATGTGACCAAAAAACCTACAATCCATGAATAAATGTTTAACAGTCAAAGGTGTTTGACATGTTTCACACTGTGGTTGTTGTTCTTGTTTGAGTGCGTTATAAGATATGATAAGTCATAGATTTTTTATTATCTCAGAGCTCTTAGGATCTGCACCAACAAATTTCTAAATGAATAATTTTTAAAAAATCAAAAATTAGTGAAATAGATCACTAATTAGGACTGAGCCGATTCTAGTAGTGACCATCCCAAGCAGAGTTTAACCGGTTTGAATTCAGAGTTTTCCTTCTCCTAGACTGGTTGCCTAACCAGGGTTAAAGAGCCCAGTCTGCTCACTAATTAGGACTGAGCCTATTCTAGTAGTGACACCCCAAGCAGAGTTTAACCGGTTTGAATTCAGAGTTTTCCTTCTCCTAGACTGGTTGCCTAACCAGGGTTAAAGAGCCCAGTCTGCTCACTAATTAGGACTGAGCCTATTCTAGTAGTGACCACCCCAAGCAGAGTTTAACCGGTTTGAATTCAGAGTTTTCCTTCTCCTAGACTGGTTGCCTAACCCAGGTTAAAGAGCCTAGTCTGCTATACTATTTACCCGTAGCTGGAGGGAGAGTAGTTGGATTCATACCTTTCCCGACGGTATTAGCGCTATATTAACTGTGTCAATATATTTAAATTAAATGGAGTATAATTCGGAAGACGTGTTAAGGGTTAGAAACCATCTTTATTCTCTACCCCAGGTTTGTGCCCAGACAAAGGGGAGTAACTCTTAAGGGTTCACGCCATCACAAACTGTAGCTTTGTCCAGGATTTAAACTCGCGTCGACGAGTCCATTTCCTACGACTCTAACGATTACACCACGCGCTTCCAACTTAATTTGACTACATAGTGTTGTATAAACAAATGTAGAAATCTCCCGATTCACTAATTCAGCACTTCAATCCATAATAAAAGATACATACACTCGCCAACAAAACAAACAAAATCGGAAGTGTCCTCTATCGGAGCCTAAAACAGAATGACCATTTTAACACATATCTGTGCATGGGCTCCGATCGGGATTTCCGCTTTGATAATCAATTCCTGACATTAAATAAAATAAAAAAATGTTATTTAATGTCAGGAATTGATTAAAGTTTGTATATATGACCTGTTGAAACGGATTCTTGATGTAGGTAGAACGAAGTGGTAAGAATACTGGTAGTAGTAGTGATTGTGTTGAGGCAGTGGAGTCGTTCGTTCAAACACCTGTTTCTTGGTCGTTGTTCTATCTGGCAGCGAGACGATATCTATATGTTTGTTTGTGGTCGTCGGAATGTGTCCGGTTTGAACGTGAGATGAAGTCTGTGTCGCCTGCTAGCGAAATGAATTCTGTCTCTTTGTTGATTTCTTATCCATCATTTATAATACTTTAGTAGGATCAAAAAGTAATTAACTTTTTGGCACAAACGCGCGGACGTAGTAGAAAGCAATACGAACCCAGCCAATCGATTCTGATTTTTGTGTAAACCTTTGGTTCAATCACTTTTCCTTAAATCTTTGGAAAAGGATTTGTGTTCGTGTGTTTGCTTTAATTACTTTTCCTTAAGCTTGGAAAAAAGGATTGTGTTGTGTGTTTGTTTTTAATCTCTTTTCCTTAAGTTTGGAAAGAGAAATGTGTACGTGTATTTATTTAAAAATATATAGAATTGTATTCTATAGGAGTAAGAATCTGAAAAATGCAGTAACGGAAAACAACAAACGCTGAATTCAAATTCAAGCGCCAAAAAGGAAAAGCGGGAATTTTTCAGTAGTTCAGAGAATGACAAGACGAGTGGTCACGCAACAAATCAGCTCCAGTATCAGCAAAGAAAAACAAGATAAAATATGAACTATTAATACCACAATATAAAAGAAAGGACTATGCCCGGTATGCTATTATACATGTCTGTAATTCTATTTTAATACAGATTGTTATTTTAATACGACTCCGTTGATTTCTTTCATTGTGTTGAGTTTTGTTTAAAAGTTAGTAAGTTGTGTAAACCTATATAAAATATATACGTAGGAAGCGCGTGGTGTAATGGTTAAAGTTATAAGAAATGGACTCGTCGCCCCGAGTTCAAATCCTGGACGTGGTAATTGCATTTCACTTAGCGCAAATACCCTTGGGAAAGGTATGAATCCTACTCTCCCTCTAGCTATGGGTAAATAGTAGGGCGGACTGGACTCTTTAACCTTGGTTAGGCAACCGGTCTAGGAGAAGGAAAACTCTGAATTCAAACCTGTTAAACTCCGCTTAAGAAATTGACCTTGTGTCACATCCTACTCGTGGTATATATATATATATATATAAAATATATACTACACTCAGCTTGCTACATATATATATATATATATATATATATATATATATATATATGTGTGTGTGTGTGTGTGTGTGTGTGTGTGTGTGTGTGTGACATTCCACAAATGTTTTCTCAATCTCAAGGGTTAAATGTTTTAAAAGCCCTGCCCTGATGAATTTCTACAAACCTTTTGGATTTGCTTATTGTCCTATTTTTTGACACCGTTTATTTTTTTTATTTTTATTAAATGTAGCAGAGAATTATATTCATTCAGTTTCTATTCATTGGCCTCATTTGTATTGATTAGAACACCCTACCTGCTTGTTTGCCTACCTATCTGTTTTTTTGTCTACTAAGTGGTGGTAGTGTCTAAGGGTGATCAACAGACACACATACAAACGTACACACGTACCCACACACACACACACACACACTCTCCCTCCCCCTCTCTCTCTCTCTCTTCTCTCTCTCTTCTCTCTCTCTCTCTTTCTCTCTCTCTCTCTCTCTCTCTCTCTCTCTCATACAGTGTCACTAATAAATAAGTTCAATTCTACACTTAAAATAAAATCAAAGTTAATTTTCTTCTAAACCAAAAGTACGAAGATTTTATTATTTTCAAGGGAACCCTCTTCTCAATCCCTCCCTCCTCCCTGCCTCCCCCTCTCCTCCCCCTCTCTCTCTCACGCGCACACACACACACACACACGCACGCACACACACACACTCACACATGTACTGGCACACACACACATATACAAGTACTCTTTCAAATACACACACACTATCTCCCTCTGTTACTAACACACACATTATCTTTCCCTTTCTCAAACACAATGTCTAACTTTGTGTGTGTGTGTGTGCGTGCGTATGTGTGTGTATGCGTGTGTGTGTATGCGTGTGTGTGTATGCGTGTGTTTGTGTGTGTGTGTGTGTGTATGTCTGTTTCTTTGTGTGTGTGTATGTGTGTGTTTGAGTGTTTGAGTGAGTGTATGTGTATTTGTGTGTGTGTGTGTGTGTGTGTGTGTGTGTGTGTGTGTGATATAAAAGCTCCCAGGACCATCTTGTGCATCAGAATACGTATTTTTTGATAAAAACTAAAAAAAGTACAAATTTCAGTAAGAAATGTACTGAACAAAAAGTTTAAAGTAAATATAATACTATCAAAAAATATAGACACACACACACACACACACACACACACACACACACACACACACACACACCAAAATAACCCAACAAGGGTTGACATGCTGTAAAATCCAATCAAACAAAACAAAGTCATTTCTGGTGAATGATATTTTTTAAATTGATTTTTTTTTTTTAATATTGAATACCCATCAAGAATGAATAAAAACAAAAATGTCTTCGGCATAAAATAACCCAACAAGGGTTGACATGCTGTAAAATCCAACCAAACGAACAAACCAAAACCATTTCTGGTGTATGATATTTTTTGAATTGAGTTTTTAAAAAAGATATCGAATCCCCATCAAGAATGAATAAAACAAAATGTCTTTGGCATAAAATTCTATTGCTTTTATATCAATTTTGAAAAAAAAGAAAAATTTATTTTAAAAAAAAAGAAAAAAAAGGTTTGGTTATTTTAAGACAAAAAAGAAAAAACGGATTTTTTATTTTATATTTTTCTGAGTTTAAGGGAATTTTTAGGCATAAAATAACCCAACAAGGGTTGACATGCTGTAAAATCCAACCAACCAACCACCCAACCAATCGAACTAAACCAAACTATTCCTGGTATCTGATAATACGTCATCTTGAAAAGCCACATTTTATTATCTAAATGAAAAATAGTTTTTTTTTTATCAATATATCAAGCTGATTTCCAAAAATCAAATAAAATTGTTCTGACCTCATCCTTATTATCAGGTCATTAAGTTGGGCTTGTCAGAAATCCTTGACAATGACAATTTCTTTTTTGATTGTTCTTCAATAAACTATAAAAAGGACTGTCAACTTCCTCATTTCAATCTCTTATCCAATCAAATTTCATTCTAAATCTCCTCCCCCTCCTTCAATACTTCTGAAGTTTTCAAGCCGGTTCATTGAATGTGCTATTTTAGTAGTGAATTTATGACTTGAAATAGAATTATACAATGATCTAGCAGCTATAGGCTACGGGCCCAAAGGCCAAAAAGGCTCTAGTTTTTGATTTAATTTGTAATTTTGATGGTGGGAAAAAAAGCGGCCAAATGAATGCCTATAGACTCCTGAATGTATGATATTCAGGAGTCTGATGCGTAAATGTTGCACATATTAAAGTTTTCCGTGGGTACCACCAATTTTCCCCGTGAAATTTACCCCCCCCCTACTATATTTAACATAATAAAACTTGCATAAAGGTTATCTTAAAATTTTTTTATTCACTCGAAAGAAGAAGCATTAAACAAACTCCTAATGATTTTTAAAAAAATTTTTCGGCTTACAAAAATAATACAAATTATAAACGAAAAACAATGTTTACATTTTTTCACCGTTAAATCAATTGAAATTTAACGTAGCCAAAAACAAGTTATAACTAAGGTTTTTAAAAAAATTAAAATACACATAAAACATTTATTTTCTGGTGTGTTTACATTATACACTTCTTCTTCGCTTGAAGCAGACATAAATCAATTGAAATTTAACAATAAACAACAATTACCTCGAGCTGGGGTTGTTATTTTGATAGACACCGGGTAGCAATTTTTGTGGCAGGAGACCGGGACGCACTTCCTCATAAATTACCAAATAGTTAATTAAAGATGTAATTGTTTATTAAAGACCAGAAGTGGCTACCTTGTGTTGCCCGAGTAGAGAAGGGATGACAAAAAGTCTTGCAGAACTATTGATTGTTTTGGTCTTACATAATTGATTTGTTTATGTTTTAATCACGAACGCAACTGATGACTTTCCTTTTTCTTACTATTCAAATCCCAATTTTTAAATATCTTCCCATTTATAAATAAAATCTTCATTATTTTTGCACAAAAAGCAAGCTCTGCTGATAGTGAATGTGTTTATATATTTACTTTGTCATTAATTGTTTTATTTTCATAGTTTCTTCTGGACATACACATACACACAACAAGATAAGGGAAAACGGTTTACTAAGCAAACATGCAAGGTGAACAGAGTAATTAGCAATTGCTAGGTTGAATTAACATGTCCCATGAGATCTTATTGTTTCTCTCTTCCAAGGTTTCATCAGGATAAGGATAGGGGAAAAGGTTTTACTAAGCAAAGATATAAGGTGAACAGAGTAATTAGCAATTGCTAGTTTGAATTAACAAGTCCCATGAGATCTTATTGTTTCTCTCTTCCAAGGTTTCATCAGGATAAGGATAGGGGAAAAGGTTTTACTAAGCAAAGATATAAGGTGAACAGAGTAATTAGCAATTGCTAGTTTGAATTAACAAGTCCCATGAGATCTTATTGTTTCTCTCTTCCAAGGTTTCATCAGGATAAGGATAGGGGAAAAGTTTTACTAAGCAAAGATATAAGGTGAACAGAGTAATTAGCAATTGCTAGGTTGAATTAACAAGTCCCATGAGATCTTATTGTTTCTCTCTTCCAAGGTTTCATCAGGATAAGTATAGGGGAAAAGGTTTTACTAAGCAAAGATATAAGGTGAACAGAGTAATTAGCAATTGCTAGTTTGAATTAACAAGTCCCATGAGATCTTGTTTCTCATATTGTGTTAGTCTAGCATTTAATTCTAAGTCTAACAGCAACAAATAAATGAATTAATACTTCATTTAATTCTAACAATCTATTAAGCAGCCCATGAAACAATGAATAACAATATAAAGTCCTTCCTATGTATAAAGTTGAGTTTAAGGGAATTGCCGGTGTGCCGAAGTAGATATCTGGTATCTAAGAGTATTTACAGTTTTCAAAGGAGCTCTTATTTCTCTGTAGTTGTAGGCAAATTGTCGGACAAAGAAGGAACAAACACGAAAGTAAATGCAGACACTTGTATTGACAAAATTACATAAAATTGTTGCAAATTTTAATGGTATTTGCTACAGACTTATCTGAGTTAGTAATTTTCTTGAAGTAATGGTGATAACAGGGTATTCTTTTCGTCGGTAGGAAATGTTGATAAGACGCTTCGTCTCGGTAGTTTCTCGTCCTTCGGTAAGTGTGCTATTGTACCTTCATTAAATTTTCCTTCATTGTGAATTTCATATTTGGTCATAATATGTATTTCAACTTTTGTGGTGTGGTATTAGCAGTTCAAATATCTTAACTTTGTGGTTATTGTGTTAGTATAGCATTTAATTCTAAGGCTAACAGCAACAAATAAGTGAATTAATACTTCATTTAATTCTAACAATTTATTAAGCAGCACATGAAACAATGAGTAACAATATAAAGTCCTTCCTGTGTATAAAGTTGAGTTTAAGGGACTTACCGGCGCGTTGGAGAAGATATCTGGTATCTTAGGGTTGTCTCTCTTGGAGAGATTTTAAAGTCACTGCCTCATGGAACCGCTGGTGGAATCTGTCTGTCAGGATTTGTATTTTGCGCCTAAACTTCTGGGCTCATCACGTGATTGGTATATCCAATCACAGAGAGCCCCTTCCTCACTCACTCTATATACAGGAATTACCATTTTACTGACCCAACACTCCCTTCCAAAGTTTTGTCAGACATTATAGGGAAAATGGATGATTCCATTCTCATTATTTAGGTACTATATAACAGTCTTGTAATATATAAAGATTAAACTATCAAGTAACTCCCATTGTCTGGTAATATGTAAAGACTAAATGGGAAACACCAAGTAACAGGAATTCCCCAGTTAAGAGTCATGAAGAGACGGTAACCACTAGATAATACTCATTGTCTTGTAATGTGTCATGAAGAGTCAAAGTGAACCACAAAGGGACCAAGTAACCAATAAGCAACCTAATCAGAATCTATTTAAGGCTAAATGACTCACCAAAAGGAGAGGAGTCGGAGTCACCAAAAAGAAATGAGTCGGAGTCACCAAAAAGAGAGGAGTCGGAGTCACTAAAAAGAGAAGAGTCAACAAAAAGAGAGGAGTTGGAATCACCAAAAGGAGAGGAGTCGGAGTCACCAAAAGGAGAGGAGTCGGAGTCACTAAAAAGAAATGAGTTGGAGTCATTAAAAAGAAATGAGTCGGAGTCACTAAAAAGAGAGGAGTCAGTCACCAAAAAAAGAGGAATCAGAGTCACTAAAAGAGAGGAGTCAACAAAAAAGAGAGGAGTTGGAATCACCAAAAGGAGAGAAGTTGGAGTCATTAAAAAGAAATGAGTCAGAGTCACCAAAAGGAGAGGAGTCGGAGTCACCAAAAGGAGAGGAGTAGGAGTCACCAAAAAGAGAGGAGTCGGAGTCACTAAAAAGAGAGGAGTCACCAAAAAGAGAGGAGTTGGAATCACCAGAAGGAGAGGAGTCATAGTCACCAAAAAGAGAGGAGTTGGAGTCACCTAAAGGAGAGGAGTCAGAGTTGGAGGTTTTGTGTTCTGACTCTGCAGCTCTGCTTTTAAGACTAACAAAAATAGCAATTAATGCAAAGTTAACGTGAGAATCAGAGGATGAAATTGTAAAGTAATTTATGTACGAAATCAGAATCTATTTAAGGCTGAATGACTCAACTTGTCCGAAGGTAGAGTTAAACGAATGTGTGTATACGTGTATGTGTGTATGAGTGTGATTGTGTCAATGTGAATCTCAGTGTTTGTATGTGTGTGCAAGTATGTGTGTATGTGTGCACATATCAGTGAGCATCAGTGTTGGTGTATCAACAAGAATGTATGAGTCAGTATACGTGTATGTGTGTGAGAGAAAAAGAGTAAGTATGTGTATGTCATTGTGTGTGTCAGTGTATATGGTGTACTTTGTCATTTTTGTTCAAACTAATTCATTTTCTTTAGTACTGTTTTGCTCATAATTACATTGATTGATTGGACCAAGTAACCAATAAGCACCCCAAATCATCAATTTAATGAAAGGTTCATATTTTAACTCATCACCGGTAAGTTTCGCTTTCAAATATTTGAAAATAAATGAACAGACGATTTTTGCAATTATATTGTATCTGATAAAAACAAATTTTACAAATTGTATGATACTATTTCTGAACAACATTCTTTTATCTAAATAAGCATAAAAATATTTTGTAAATTTAAATAAACATGATTGCATTTCTATTCTGATTAATTAAAAACTATTTTAGTATAAAAACGTCTTTCATCTTTTTTTAAATCAACGTAAGTGTTAAAAAATATTCATAAATTTCTGATTAAAAAGTATTTATTTAAAAAAAGATTTTGCTATTGAATTTTAATTTGGTTACGTGTACCAACCACCTATTTAATTTATTGTGAGTTCAACATCTCCATAAACTTCTGATTAAAATCATTTATTTACAAAAATTTGGAAGCGGAAGTTACCGGTGATGAGTTAAAATATGAACCTTTCATTAAGTTGATGATTTGGGGTGCTTATTGGTTACTTGATTTGATTTGATTTTGTTCTTGTTTTACGGCATATCAACCTCAATGGGTCATTTAATGCCGACTACGTTTTTGAAATGAATTGGTGATAATGTTTAATTTTCTAAAGGTTTTTTTTTTTTGACATATTTTTTGTGAATGAAACTTTTAGAAGATTTTTTTTAACATATATTTTGTGTTTTTTTTTTTTTTTTTGAAGATTTTTAGATTTTGTTGTAGATGTGTGCTTCTTTTATGTATCCGGGTAGTTTTTCTGGGTTTATTTGGTAGAATATCTGTTTTAGATTTGTTGTTTGGTAGTATTTTTTTGTATTTGTTTTAGGTTGCTACATTCTGTTAAAATGTGTTTGATTGTGTAGGGTTTTTGGCATGGTATGCAATATGGGGCTGCTTCTTTTTTGAGGAGGTATGAATGGGTAATGTATGAGTGTCCTATTCTTAGTCTGGATAATATTACTTCTTCTTTTCTGGATATTTTGGTTTGATTTATTTGAAGTTTTCCTATTTGTGGCATTATTTCATGTAGTTTGTTGTTTTGGAAGTTATTCCAATAATTTTGCCATTTTTGTTTTGTGTATATGTTTATGCTTCTTTTTAAGTCTGTAAAAGGTATTTTAAAGTGTGTATCAAGTGGGTTGTTTTTAGCTGTTTTTGCTGCTGAGTCTGCTATTTCGTTTCCTTGGATTCCGAATGTGACTTGGTATCCAGCAAAGTATAATTTCTTTTTGGTTGATATTATTGAATTTGGTGAGTAGTTTAGCTATTAATGGGTTATTTATTTTTTTGTTCATGATTGCTACTATAGCAGATTGGGAGTCAGAAAATACTATGTGTTTTGAGTTCTTGCTTTTGGTAATTAAGTCAAATGCCAGGTCTATTGCATAAATCTCTGCGCTAAAAATTGAGGTTTCTTTAGGAAGATGTTTTTTAATTATGGTTTTTCTATTGATAATGGCTGCACTAGTTGTTGCGTTATTTTGTTTAGATCCATCTGTGTAGACATGTACATAATTTGGATATTTTTCTTTGATGTCCCAACAAAGTAACAACCATTCTGTATGGTGTAAACATTAAATAGGAAACTCCAAATAACATGAATTTCTCTGTAATGTATCAAAAAGAGAAGGTAACCACTAAGTAACTCCCATTAACCTGCAAAGTGCCAAGAAGTGAGTGGGTGCATCAAGTAATGCTCATCACTCAACAATGTGTCAAGAACAGTGGGAAACCACAAGTATCAGGAAGATAAAGAAACCACCAAGTGAAACCTCTTGCCCTATAAAATGTCAAAAAGATCAGGGAATCACTAAATAACACTCATTGCTCTGTGAAGTGCTATGAGAAGTAACTCTCAGCCCTGTCAGCTGGGGCTTTAATAATAATGAAATTTATTGTGTACAGTGCTCAGGTGCACCACAACTCATCAAAGTCTCATGTCTAGTACACAGAATAATGTATTAGTATCAGGAACATGAATAGAATACAGTAATAATATACATGTATGTGTACAGTGCTCAGGTGCACCACAACTCATCAAAGTCTCATGTCTAGTACACAGAATAATGTATTAGTATCAGGAACATGAATAGCATACAGTAATAATATACATGTATGTGTACAGTGCTCAGGTGCACCACAACTCATCAAAGTCTCATGTCTAGTACATAGAATAATGTATTAGTGTCAGAAACATGAATAGCTACAGTAATAATATACATGTATGTGTACAGTGCTCAGGTGCACCACAACTCATCAAAGTCTCATGTCAAGTACATAGAATAATGTATTAGTGTCAGAAACATGAATAGCCTACAGTAATAATATACATGTATGTGTACAGTGCTCAGGTGCACCACAACTCATCAAAGTCTCATGTCTAGTACATAGAATAATGTATTAGTGTCAGAAACATGAATAGCCTACAGTAATAATATACATGTATGTGTACAGTGCTCAGGTGCACCACAACTCATCAAAGTCTCATGTCTAGTACATAGAATAATGTATTAGTGTCAGGAACATGAATAGCATACAGTAATAATATACATGTATGTGTACAGTGCTCAGGTGCACCACAACTCATCAAAGTCTCATGTCTAGTACACAGAATAATGTATTAGTGTCAGGAACATGAATAGCATACAGTAATAATATACATGTATGTGTACAGTGCTCAGGTGCACCACAACTCATCAAAGTCTCATGTCTAGTACATAGAATAATGTATTAGTGTCAGGAACATGAATAGCATACAGTAATAATATACATGTATGTGTACAGTGCACAGGTGCACCACAACTCATCAAAGTCTCATGTCTAGTACATAGAATAATGTATTAGTGTCAGGAACATGAATAGCATACAGTAATAATATACATGTATGTGTACAGTGCTCAGGTGCACCACAACTCATCAAAGTCTCATGTCTAGTACATAGAATAATGTATTAGTGTCAGGAACATGAATAGCATACAGTAATAATATACATGTATGTGTACAGTGCTCAGGTGCACCACAACTCATCAAAGTCTCATGTCTAGTACACAGAATAATGTATTAGTGTCAGGAACATGAATAGCATACAGTAATAATATACATGTATGTGTACAGTGCTCAGGTGCACCACAACTCATCAAAGTCTCATGTCTAGTACACAGAATAATGAATTAGTGTCAGGAACATGAATAGCATACAGTAATAATATACAACTATGTGTACAGTGCTCAGGTGCACCACAACTCATCAAAGTCTCATGTCTAGTACATAGAATAATGTATTAGTGTCAGGAACATGAATAGTATACAGTAATAATATACAACTATGTGTACAGTGCTCAGGTGCACCACAACTCATCAAAGTCTCATGTCTAGTACATAGAATAATGTATTAGTGTCAGGAACATGAATAGCATACAGTAATAATATACATGTATGTGTACAGTGCTCAGGTGCACCACAACTCATCAAAGTCTCATGTCTAGTACACAGAATAATGTATTAGTGTCAGGAACATGAATAGCATACAGTAATAATATACATGTATGTGTACAGTGCTCAGGTGCACCACAACTCATCAAAGTCTCATGTCTAGTACATAGAATAATGTATCAGTGTCAGGAACATGAACAGTTTACAGTAATAATATACATGTATGTGTGCGCATGTGCACATATGTGTGTGGAGAGGAGTATCAGGTAGAGTGTTGGCGGACTACAGGAAGCATGGAGGCTTTGAAAGAATCAGTGCTTCGACAGCCCACAGCAGACGCAGGCAGCTTATTCCATGCCTCGGGAGCTCTGAGCGTGAAAAAATGTTTCCGAAAGTCATGTGAGCAATGCTTATGATGTTTAGAATACACCAACTGCATCTCTGCAGAGGGGTAAGATCCCCCCCCCCAATGGGGCCACCTGTTTACCGTTGGTAGCTACCCATGATGCTTAAGGACGGAATCCTGGTGGATGAATAGTACATGACATGCAACACTCCACTTAGACCCTTACTTAGGCTAGATGGGCTGTCCGAGAGGCCCTCTCCGATCAATCGCACCAAAATGATTGCACTGATCCTATTGTCCTTATGGCAATCCCCAGCCCTTTTTATCCCATGGGTGCTAGAAGGCGGTGGCTGAGGGTCTTCATGTCCTGGGAATGATGTTAAACTCTATTTGACGGTGAGGTTCCAGTTCTGGAGGTTTGGGGAATGTGGAGCACTCCTTCATCACCATTGCTCTCAGGTCCACTCTGAATCAGAGTGGTAGTACCTGTTAGGGTCCCATCTATGGGTTAAATAGAAAAATATGAGTTTTTAAAAAAATTGAGTATCTGTTAAGAATGAATTTATTTCAAAACTTAGCATTAAATGATCGATTGAGGTTGATATGCCATAAAACAAACTAAACCAAACCAAACCAAGTAACGCTCATTGCAAATTGGTATGAAATAGACACATTAGGAAGAGTGTATTTGTCATATACCCCACTTGTATGGACTGGGCACAAGGCCTCGTTTTAACGTGGGCCCACCCACAAGCTGAAGCTCATGGGTGGGAAAGAACAAAAATTGCGTCGATCCCTTCGGCATTCCCCTCAAGGGGGGCGCTGGGTGATAAACCCAGCCCTGCCCCCAAAGTGGCAGGTATTGCCTGGAGGAATGGCCCTCTGGGATCAACGTTAATAATTGTACTTTAACCCGGTCCAGTGGCCGAAGCACACTGGACCCCCCGGGTGGGGCAGGGAAAAAATTAGACACATTAAGAAGAGGAGAGGGAGCTCTCAATGTAGTGTTGAGAAACAAGAAGAGAACCCTTTTGGTTTGAATTCAGAGTTTTCCTTCTTCTAGACCGGTTGCTATACCAAGGTTAAAGAAACTAGTTGGACCTACTATTTACCCATAGCTGGAGGGAGAATAGTTGGATTTGTATCTTTCTTAAGACTATTAGCACTATGTGAAATACAAATAGCTGTGTCCAGGATTTGAACTCATTTCACTGTATTCATTTCAAATAATGCGCAAACACAATTAAGAACATATTTTATGATATTTTATGTTAAAACATGCAGTTGTATTGATTCGAACAAATTTGTATTTTCAGTGTAGATTTATGGTGAAATGAAAATGGCCGACCAAAACATAAGGTTTCCTCAGAATGAAAAAAACAAGAGGAGGGTACTCTCATTTATGTAGCTAATGTTCAGATTACCACTTCCATTACCCTGTAGTATACCAAGAAAGGAAATGATACTCTGAGACGTGTCATGAAGAAAGTGTAGAACCACAAAATAATGCCAATTGTTTTGTTGTGACTTGAACACACTATAATAATAAATCCACTATACTTATGTATTGAGCACTTTATATTTGTTATAATGCTGACTTATCCGGATAAAACTTGTACCAACTAAATATTGAGACGAACCCAATATTTTCACCGGTAAGTCATTCCTTTTTCATATATATATATATATATATATATATATATATATATATATTTATTTATTTTACAATGTTTTCATAGATCAATGTTCATTATCAACGACCGCGGTTTCATGCCGAAGCAATCATCAGGTTGAGAAGTAAGATCCAATGGTGTTTGTTGTGGTTCTTTACTCAAAGACACATTTGATCCTAAATGTGTCTTTGAGTAAAGAACCACAACAAAACACCATTGGATCTTACTTCTCAACCTGATGATTGCTTCGGCATGAAACCGCGGTCGTTGATAATGAACATTGATCTATGAAAACATTGTAAAATAAATAAATATTAGCTCTTACAAACTGTGATTGAGCACTGTATTTTCTTTGTTTCATCGCAAAAGAAATTTTGTTTTTACATATACCTATATATATATATATATATATATTATATATATATATATATATATATAGGACCTAAATGAGTCAGACACTATCTACCTAGGGGTAATTTATGAGGAAGTGCGTCCTGGTCTCCTGCCTCAAAAACCGCTACCCGGTGACTATCAAAATAACAACAATTCTTTTATTTATCTGTCGTAATTCTTGTTTAGGTATGAAGATGGATATATATATGAGATAGATAGATAGATAAACAAACAAAATAATATAGATAGATACGAACAAATGGAGATAGATAGAATAGATAGATATTTTTGACAAGTAAATGTATTGGGGGGGGGCTAGCTTCTTTTTTTGTCGTAATTCTTGTTTATTTAAACTAAAAACAAGACATTAAACAAACATGAATAAAAAAAAATCTTAGCGTTTAAAGTAATATAGATAAATATGAACAAATTGAGATAGATAGATAGATATGAAGATGGATAGTTTTGAATAGACTGAGCTGGGTTGTTATTTTAATAGTCACCGGGCAGCAACTCTTGAGGCAAGAGACTGGGACGCACTTCCTCATAAATTACCTACCTAGGTTTCACTTGAATGGTTCATCAGGATAATTCTGATTGGAGAGGTTGTTACAAACGTCTTTTATTATGGGAGTGGGTTTTCAAGTGGGTAAAAATTAGCATAAAATTTGAAAATTAAAAATTCGTAAAAAGGTTGTGTGATAACTATGTTTTATTGGCTAAGGAACCATAACTTTTTTCTGTTTTCGTGCGTTTATGTTAATTTTTTTCATAACTTTTTTTCTTTTATTGAATAGATAAATAAGATTATTATTTTTAATTCCTTTTGTTCTTTCAGCTGCTGGTAAAATCACTTTCATATTTCTTATGTTTTTCACTCCTCAACCAACAATTAAATTGATTTATTAATCATATATGAAGCCCAAACAATAAATCCTAGGCTACTAATAAGTTAAACCCATAATTATTCAAGCTGAAATATTTATTTTGTAAGCAGAAATTAAATGTCACAAAGTGGGAGAGAAGCAGAAGCCGCAGACATCATTTATTATAGCAAGAAGCAATGTGAGAGTGGGAGAAAAAGAGAAAAGAGGAATGGTTGGAGGAAGGGCTGAATCTATACAGGATTTAGACGTTTGAAATGATCTTCTACCATTGGTTGTTTTTTGCTGACTTCAAATGGGAGATAACAATTTTTTTAAACATAATCCTTAATACCTTTATTGATATTTCAATGGTTAAGTCTTTCAGAAAAGGATGTTCAATAAAAATCATCGTCTATTTAAAGCTAAATATTATAAAAAAGAAAACAGAAATTACAAAAAATTATGTAACTAAATAAAAATCCTGGTTTAAAAAAAATCCTGGTTTAAAAAAAATCCTGGTTTTAAAAAAATCCATGATTTTTATTTAGTTAATTTACCCCCCTCCCCAGAAATGACAAAAATTAACTAAATAAAAATCATGGATTTTTATTTAGTCAACTTTTGTAATTTCTGGGGGGAGGTGTTTTTTTACATAATTTGTAGCTTTAAAGAGACTGTGATTTTTCAAATATGTAAAAAAAAAAATTACAAACAATTAACTAAATTAAAATCATAGATTTTTAAAACTCAAAATCATTTTAAAAAAAACAAAATTACAAAACATTAACTAAATCAAAATCATAGATTTTTTAAAATCCATGATTTTTATTTAGTTAATTTTAATGGATTTTAAAAAATCCATTTAGTTAATTTTAATGGATTTAAAAATCCATGATTTTTATTTAGTTAATTTTAATGGATTTAAAAAATCCATGATTTTTATTTAGTTAATTTTAATGGATTAAAAAAAATCCATTTACTTAATTTCAATGGATTAAAAAAATCCATTTAGTTAATTTTAATGGATTTTTAAAAAATCCATGATTTTTATTCAGTTAAATTTTAATAATGTCTGTTTTTTTTTACATGATTTTGAGCTTTAAAGAGACGATAATTTTTCAAATATGTAAAAAAAAATTACAAAAAAATTAAGTAAATTAAATGGTGGACTTTTTAAAAGTTCAAATCATGTAACACCCCCAAAATGAAATTACAAAAAATTAATTATGGATTTTTTAAAGCTCAAAATCATGTAAAAAAACCCAGAAATTACAAAAAATTAGCAAAATAAAAATTGCGGTCTTTTTAAAGCAATCATGTAAAAAAATTACAAAAAATAAATCAAATTAAAATCATTGACTTTTTGAATCACATAAAAAAAAAAAAAAAATTATAAAAAATTAACTGAATAAAAAAATCATGGACACTTCAAATCATGTAAAAAAAAAATAGAATTACAAAAAAATGACAAAAAAACAAGTAAGCTTCAAATCATGTAAAAAAATTTACAAAAATTACAAAAATAGAAAAATAACTAAATTAAAATCATGGACTTGTTAAAAGTTCAAATCATTTTTTTAAAAATCACAGAAAAATTTAAATTACGTCAATTTAAATTTTTCTGTGATTTCATTTCTGTGTTAAAGAAAAGAAACAAGGAAGATTTTATGAATGAAAAAAAAAAGATTGTTGTTCTTAATCATCTGGGAAATGTAAATCAAATAAAAATAGAAATCATTAGAATAAATTAGGTTTTCAGTGCTTTTTACTGTGTCTATTTATTTTCAAGAATGGTACCCTTTTCCCACCCTGTCTGCAGAGGGTTAAGTCATAAATCCATCTGTTCTCCCAACTGTAGATAAATAGTAGGGTAGACTGAGTTCTTTAGCCTTGGTTAGACAACAACCAGCTGAGTACAAGGAAAACTTTGAGTTCAAGTAAGGTTTACTCCTCTTAAAAAAATTAACCATGTGTCACATCCTTGTCCTTGGCATAGGGTTTGTATATATATATATATATATATATATATATATATATATATATATATATATAAATAAAAGAAATAACAAAAGACTTAGAGATTTAGCATTATAGTCTATAAGGTCCCTGAAATAGACTATAATGCTAAATCTCTAAGTCTTTTGTTATTTCTTTACTTATATATTTGCTCTGTGACTCTAACATTAAGAGCACACATTGAGCTCTCAAACTGCGACTGGTTTTTTATAAAAAAAAACTCTTGTGTCGTAAGGAAGATTTCTTCTCT
Source organism: Doryteuthis pealeii (assembly GCA_023376005.1). NCBI lineage: Eukaryota > Metazoa > Mollusca > Cephalopoda > Myopsida > Loliginidae > Doryteuthis > Doryteuthis pealeii. The sequence continues at coordinate 95,641,360 of CM042158.1, read as the reverse complement.
GGACTTTTGGATATATATATATATATATATATATATATATATATATATATATATATATATATATTTATAAAGGAAAAGTTGACTTACCGGTGAATTTGATCACAATGGTTAGTAAGTGTGGAATTCAGGGGGGTAAGTCAGCGAAATAACAAATACAATGTCCTCAATACTAAGTAGAGCAAATTTATTATAAAATGGGTACAAAAGATAACCTACTCGAGTTTCACCATAAGGATATTCAGGGTTAGCACCACTGAATTAATTGAGACACTGATTAATAGCAGTCGATTTCACGTGTGTGGTCATTGTGAAACTTGAGTAGGTTATCTCTTGTACCCATTTTATAATATATGTATATATATATATATATATATATATATATATATAAAGATAAATCTAATGAGTCAGACGAACCTACTAAGAGTTTCGCTTAATGCTCTTCAGGGCTAAGATCTGACTCTTTTCTTTTCTTGGTCTTTTCTTTGTTACAAAATTGTTTTTCTTCCTGGTTGATGTTTGGTAGTATATTTTTACAATCAAACTATTTGCTGGGTTTTTTCTCTCCGCGAGGATTTACCAACCAGTTTGGTATACTAAATTATATATATATATATATAAATATATATATGTGTGTGTGTATAATGTTATAAAAATGAAAAAAACACAAGTTTCATTGCCGAGTGACGTTTAATAAGTTGACACTGCAATGTTTCAGTTTGTTTAACAAACCTTCCTCGGGACCTTTGATTGTTTAAAGAAAAAGAAATCATTACTGTAACAAAAGTCTGTGATTTTCTGCTTTTGGTATGTGGCTGCTTTTGTTAATATTCAAATATGTGAAAAAAGACATACTTTAATATATATATATATATATATATATATATATATATATATATATATATATATATATATATATATACATATATATATATTTTTTTTCTTTTGAGAAAGGTCCTTTGAAAAAGATTTTTTTCATTTATTCCATTCATTTTTTCCATTAATTCTTAACTATATATATATATATATATATATATATATATATATATATATATATATAATAATGATATAATGTTATATCCTTTCCTGTAGCAGTGGGTTTCACATCCTTGTCGTAGCAGAGGTTTTGCATATATATATATATATATATATATATATAGAGAGAGAGACAGAGAGAGACAGAGAGAGACAGAGACAGAGACAGAGACAGAGAGAGAGACAGAGAGAGAGAGAGGGAGAGAGAATGATCAGTATACTCATTGCTGTGGATTAAAACAAATGTTTTTTTAATTAAAAAATCATTTTGAACCATATATAGTCAAATGATAATAATTCATCAATCCTCAAGTTTATTACACTCCCGGTATTGTATCCTTAAATCTAAATTTCGTTAATTACATCGAGTAAGTATTGCTTTATCTTAGGGTCTCATGATTCATTATAGTGTATATTTTAACAGAAAATCTAGATTAGTGCTTCTCAATCTTTTTCGGCTTATGGACCATTTTTTATTAAAAAAATTCCCATGGACCAATCCTACTTTTACTTTTAAGCTGTTCCATTTTCACACTAAAATACTTAATGAAAAGACAAAATAGTCTATTTAACCTTTAAAATTCATTTCAGTCCATTCAGCTAGTGACTACCTTGATCTTGGTGTTTCTGACACAAGATATCATAATTGATTTTGATGGGGTTATATTTTTTTGGTCCTTGTGGCAGATATATGTGCTGAGTCTTTGCTATTTTCTTGAATGTTGCTGCGAGCGGCTAGCACACGTGTTAAAGTAAGACAAGACAATTCATTTTCCGCCGATCATCGACGTGCGCTTAAATAGAGATTTTCAACTGGGGAGGGTCATTATAAGAAGCGCTAAATTAGTTAAATTTTTGTGAAATGGCTAAAACATTTTTGTGGCTTCGAACTCTCTGTATAAATGTAGAATTGTTCTGTGGACCACAGATGGTCCAGACGGACCACGTTGAGAATCACTAATTTAGATAACATGACAATCATAATCTAAGGGAAGCAACTCTGATTGCCCAAATCTGAGTTATTTCCCTTGTTTCAAAAATTTTAAACATTACAGTTTTCTTTCTTTTTTGCTTAATCTTGTACAAATCTTATTATAATGGAGATTATGAGTTTTTCTGTAACCGAAACTATATTACTATACAAATCACAATTCCCTTTGTTATTTACATCACATTCTCCATGATTTTATTTTTTATTTAAAACCCAATTATTAATAAAATTGCTTTACATCATTAAGACTGTCGACCATATCTACATACTAATAACATGCAATTGTATTTATATATACAACAAAATAGCGGATTACAGTGTGAATGGGATGGCTAATTTGCATATTGATATTAAAAATTTGATTTTAATAAATATGTGCTCAGTATTATTGATTTCTAATTGTTTGGTTTTATTTTAATGAATATGAGCAAAAATCTCTACAATAAATCTTAAAAGAAATCCATTAACAATATTAATAGTAATTCTATTCTTTACTTCCTATTTTAACTAAATAGTTAAATTATGAAACTTTAGCAATGAAAGACGGAAGTGAAGAAAAAGCAAGTTTTAGTTGTTCCTCCTCTGTTTTAAATCTTTTTATCGGCATCTTATTTAGTTTCATTAGCCTTTCTAAGTTATCATAATATTTTATTACATTAAAACTTAAATACTTGCGCCCGGAGGGTGCATATATTTGCTAGTTGTTTTAAAAAACTATGAAGACTTTTAATCTAATTTGCAATTTCTTAAAATTTCCATCTATTGAAAGAAACGAAAATAAGTTAATATTTATCTAGACAAAAAAACATTTATTTATTTAATACATTCAAAGTTATCTAGAACCCCCCCCCTCCAAAAAAAAAAGAAAACCTTCAGAGTCGCCTATTTTCAGTTTTACCTGAAAAGCGAGGGAGTCTATCCCCTTTTCGTTTGCACTAGACTAGCAAGATTGTTTTGGCTAAGCTGGAGCGCTGCACCTACCGTCAGCTCTTAGATGCTTTGCCGCATAGAACAAATTATTCTAGCTGGTCATTCACCGAGTTGGTGAGGACCGGTATCTAAGCCGGAACCTTGCGGAGGGAGGGGGTTATAGTAGCACACATACCTTTTCTGGTAATCTGAACATTAGTTACATAAATGAGAGTAACTTCCCCTTGTTTGTTTCACTTTGAGGAAGCCGTATGTTTTGGTCGGCCATTTTCATTTCACCATAAATATACACTGAAAATATGAATTTGTTCCAATCAATACAACTGCATTTTTTAACACGAAAATATCATAAAATGTGTTCTTAATTGTGCTTGCGCATTATTTGAAATGAACTTAATTGTTATTAAGAACAATGGTGAAATCAGACCAAGTAACCAATAAGCACCCCAAATCATCAATTTAATGAAAGGTTCATATTTTAACTCATCACCGGTAAGTTTCACTTTCAAAAATTTGAAAATAAATGAACAGACGATTTTAGCAATTATATCTGACAAAACAAATTTTACAAATTGTGTGATACTATAAGCATAAAAATATTTTGTAAATAAAAACTGTATTTTTATTTAAATAAACATAATTGCAATTCTCTTCTGAGTAAGTAAAAACTATTTTAGTATAAAAACATCTTTCGTCTTTTTTTAAATCATCGTAAGTTTTGAAAAATATTCATAAATTTCTGATTAAAAATATTTATTCAAAAAAAGATTTTGCTATTGAATTTTAATTTGATTACACGTACCGATCATCTATTTATTTAATTTATTGTGAGTTCAACATCTCCATAAACTTTTGATTAAAAAAATTTGTTTACAAAAATTTGGAAGCGAAACTTAGCGGTGATGAGTTAAAATGTGAACCTTTCATTAAGTTGATGATTTGGGGTGCTTATTGGATACTTGGTCCGTGAAGTCTTGTGTTGAGCCAGTCAATACCAAATTGCTTTGAGCAATGAAGATTTTTGCCAATTTTTTGGGAACAGGGAAGCAATGAGGCGAGGTGTCTCAAGCCAGAAATGTGGGAGCTGACTTCGACTGGCTCAGACTAACGGGAATATTTTCAGGTTAAAGGACACCTACAATTTCCTTAAGGGGTCAGTTTAGCTCATTTGGTAGAGCGTCCGAGCAGGAACCACAAGGTTCTGAGTTTGATACTGGCCCTTGACAACTCAGCGTATGAGTAGCACAGGAATCTGTGCGGTAAAGTGAGAAGCTGATGGTAAGTGTAGCATTCCACCTCAGACGTAAAAACAATCTCCTTGGTCTAGCACTAGTGAAAAAGGGATAGACTCTCTTGCTGTCAGGCTGATACTGATGTTAGGCCACCCAACAACTTACTTTTACTTTATACACACTTTGTGTGTTGTGTGTGTGTGTGTGTGTGTGTGTCTGTTTTTATGTGTGTGTGTGTGTGTGTGTGTGTCTGTCTGTTTTTATGTGTGTGTGTGTGTGTGTGTGTGTGTGTGTGGTGTGTGTGTGTGTTGTTAATGTATGTGTGTGGTATGTGTGTGTGTGTGTGTCTGTTTTATGTGTGTGTGTGTGTTAATGTGTGTGTGTGTGTGTGTCTGTCTGTCTGTCTGTTTTTATGTGTGTGTGTGTGTGTGTTAATGTGTGTGTGTATGTGCGTGTGTGCGTGTGTGTGTGTGTGTGTGTCTGTCTGTCTGTCTGTTTTTATGTGTCTGTATGTGTGTGTATGTGTGTGTGCATGTGTGTGCGTCTGTGTTTATGTGTGTGTGTGTGTCTGTGTCTGTGTGTCTGTGTTTATGTGTGTGTATGTATTAGAATGACAAGTAAAAACTAAAAAGTGCTCAATACTTTATAACACTTAACACTGTTGAGTCCAGAGCCGCATTCCTTTAAGGATTTATCAAAAAATAACCTTTTCATTTAAAGTTACCTGAGTTATTTCCCTTTAATATAAAGACTTCTAAATATGTTTAATATTACATTTAAACAAAGGCTATCATTTGAGGCAGATTAGAAAAACGAATGTGACTTCTGGCCAGGTGGAATGAGGCAGTATAGAACATTAAGAGATAAGTAGAGAAATATCCAATAGATGTTAAATATAAAAACTTGCAAAGTTTTTCATTAACAGAATTAAATTCTGTAATGAGAATGGAATGTATAAAAAAAAATGTATGAATTAAATGTATAAAAAAATTAAATGTATGAATGTATGAATGTATAAAAAAATGTATGAATTAAATGTATGAATGTATAAAAAATTAATGTATGAATGTATAAAAAAAATGAATTATGTATTATGATGTATGAATGTGAATATAAAAAATGTATGAATGTATGAATGTATAAATTAAATGTATGAATGTATAAAAATGTATGAATTAATGTATGAATGTATAAAAAAAAATGTATAATGTATATTAGAATGTATGAATGTATAAAATGTGAATGAATGTATGAATGTATAAAAAAATGTATGATTAATGTATGAATGAAAATGTATAAATGAATGTATAAAATGTATGAATGAATGTATGAATTAGATGTGAATGTATGAATGTATAAAAAATGTATGAATTAGATGTATGAATGCATAAAAAAAATTAAATGTATGAATGTATAAAAAATGTATGAATTAGATGTATGAATGCATAAAAAATTAAATGTATGAATGTATAAAAAAATGTATGAATTAGATGTATGAATGTATAAAAAAATTAAATGTATGAATGTATAAAAAAAATGAATGTATGAATGATGTATGAATGTATAAAAATGTATGAATTATGTATGAATGTATAAAAAAATTAAATGTATGAATGTATAAAAAATGTATGAATTAGATGTATGAATGTATAAAAAAAATTAAATGTATGAATGTATAAAAAAATGTATGAATTATGTATGAATGTATAAAAAAATTAAATGTATGAATGTATAAAAAAAAATGTATGAATGTATGAATGTATAAAAAATGTATGAATTAATGTATGAAATGTAATAAAAAATGTATGTATGAATGTATAAAAAAATGAATGTATGAATTAATGTATGAAAAAAAAAATTAAATGTATGAATGTATAAAAAATGTATGAATTAGATGTATGAATGTATAAAATTAAATGTATGAATGTATAAAAATGTATGAATTAGATGTATGAATGTATAAAAAAAATTAATGTATGAATGTATAAAAAATGTATGAATTAATGTATGAATGTATAAAAAAATTAAATGTATGAATGTATAAAAAAATGTATGAATTAAATGTATGAATGTATAAATGTATGAATGTATAAATGTAAAAATGTAAATTAAATGTATGAATGTATAAATGTAAATGAAATGTATATGTAAAAAAATGTATGAATGAATGTATGAATGTATAAAAAAATGTATGATTAATGTATGAATGTATAAAAAAATTAAATGTATGAATGTATAAAAAAATGTATGAATTAGATGTATGAATGTATAAAAAAATTAAATGTAAATGTATAAAAAAATGTATGAATTGTGAATGTAAATGTATGAATGTATAAAAAATGTATGAATTAGATGTATGAATGTATAAAAAAAATTAAATGTATGAATGTATAAAAAATGTATGAATTAGATGTATGAATGTATAAAAAAAATTAAATGTATGAATGTTAAAAATGTATGAATTAGATGTAATGTATAAAAAATTAAATGATGAATGTATATGTATGATGTATGAATGTAATAAAAAATTAAATGTATGAATGTAAAAAATGTATGAATTAGATGTATGAATATAAAAAATGTATGAATTAGATGTATGAAAAAAAAATTAAATGTATGAATGTATAAAAAAATGTAATGAATTAGATGTATGAATGTATAAAAAAAATTAAATGTATGAATGTATAAAAAAATGTATGAATTAGATGTATGAATGTATAAAAAAATTAAATGTATGAATGTATAAAAAAATGTATGATTAGATGTATGAATGTATAAAAAAATTAAATGTATGAATGTATAAAAAAATGTATGAAATGTATGAATGTATAAAAAAAAAATGTTGAATGTATAAAAAAATGTATGAATTAATGTATGAATGTAAAAAATGAATGTATGAATGTATAAAAATGAATGTAATAAAAAAATTAAATGTATGATGAATGTATGAATGTATAATGTATAAAAAAATTAAATGTATGAATGTATAAAAATGTATAATTAAATGTATGAATGTATAAAAAAATTAAATGTATGATGTATAAAAAAAGTATGAATTAAATGTATGAATGTAAAAAATTAAATGTATGAATGTAAAAAAATGTATGAATTAAATGTATGAATGTATAAAAAAATTAAAATGTATGAATGTATAAAAAATGTATGAATTAAATGTATGAATGATGATAAAAAAATGTATGAATGTATGAATGTATAAAATTAAATGTATGAATGTATAAAAAATGTATGAATAAATTATGAATGTATAAAAAAATTAAATGTATGAATGTATAAAAAAATGTATGGATGTATGAATGTATGTGTATAAAAAAAATGTATGAATTAAATGTATGAATGTATAAAAAAATTATGTGAATGGTATAAAAAAATGTAGAAAATGTATGAATGTATAAAAAAAAAATGTATGAATGTATATTAAATGTATGAATGTATAAAAAAATTAAATGTATGAATGTATAAAAAAATGTATGAATTAATGTATGAATGAAAAAAATTAATGTATGAATGTATTAAAAAATGTATGAATTAAATGTATGAATGTATAAAAAATTAAATGTATGAATGA
>CM042158.1:95613589-95626089 GCA_023376005.1 Doryteuthis pealeii | reverse complement strand
TGGGAAAGGTATGAATCCAACTACTCTCCCTCCAGAGATGGGTGAATAGTAGGGCAGACTGGGCTCTTTAACCTTGGTTAGGCAACCAGTCTAGGAGAAGGAAAACTCTGAATTAAAACCTGTTAAATCTCTTGGGTGGTCACTACTAGAATAGGCTCAGCCTAATTAATTTTTGAAGATTCATTCAAATAATGACATCATTGTTTTGCATGGCTATGCAAAACAATGACATTTGAGCGACAGTCAAATGATTCAAAATGATTTCCAGGTTGGGTCATAGATATACTCGGATAGACAAGGAACACCTGAGGAAGGCCAGAGAATACAGCAACCGAAACAGTTTTTTTACACACAATAAAGGTGAGGACGAAAGTTAGCAAAAAAAAATAATACACATCAAAACTCATCTCAAAATTCAGACAAATAATATCTGAAGAAGACCAGAGGATACAGTGCCGAAACATTGTGTTTTTATATAACACAATAAAGATGAGGGCAACAGTCCGAAAAATCAAAATAATACACATTAAGTCTCATCTAAAAAATTCAGGGTCCAGTGAGCTTCGGCCGCTGGACCTGCCAGATGTTAAATTAATAGCGTTGATCCCAGGGGGCTATACCCCAGGCAACACCTGCCCCCTTGATTTAAAGGGGCAGAGCGGGTTTATTGCCTAGTGCCTGATGCACCCCCCATTCTGGGAATGCAAACAGGATCACGCAATTTTTTCCACCTGCCCCCATGAGTCTCGGCTTGTGGGTGGTCCCACATTAATAGGGCCTTGTGTTCTAACCCGTACAAGTGGGGTACAAGGTAAATATCCTCAACTAAAAAATTCAGACAATAATATCAAATTGGTACGGCCCAATAGATTACAATATGGAGTCAGGAAATACCTGAGAAAGACCAAAGTATACAGTGGCTGAAATATGTATTTTACATACCACAATAAAGATGAGGACAACAGTCCGAAAAATCAAAATTATACACCTTAAGCCTCACTCAAAAGTTTACAAATATATATCAAATCAGTCTGGACTTATTACAACATGGAAACAGGGGACACGTAAGAAGGCCGGAGGATACAGTAGCAGAAAACACTGTTTTTACATACCAGAATAAAATGAGGACAACAGTCTGAAAAATCAAAATTATACTCATCAAGTCTCATCTCAAAGGTTCACACAAATAATAATAAAAACTTGGTCTGGACAGGAAACACCTGAAGAAACCCGGAGTATACATGTTTTACATACCACAATAAAGATGAGACAACAGTCCAAAAAATCAAAATTATTATACATCAAGCCTCATTTAAAATATTCAGACAAATAATAAATATCAATGTTCAAATATATGACAGCAAATTTTGTTCAAGATAAAATAAGAAGTTCAAAGTTTGAAATAATGATAAGAAGTTTTTGGTACAAGCTCAGTTATTTTTATTGGTTTATTTTTATTGGGTTTATGTTATATACTGGTCTTTTCACTAAGCAAATCAGCATATAACGTTACATACCTTTCTTACTTCTTACTCTGGTCGTATTTCTTCTGGCCGGCTTTGCTTCTGATCGTCTATCATCTATCTTGGTCTGGTATATCTTCTAAGGTCTCGTCTGGTTTTTCTATTGAGGATTCCGGGTCTGGTTTCTGTTGGGGTTTCTCATTATCAGAAGCCCTGTGTTATTGTTAGTTTTTAGGTAATAAACACAAGATTCGATTTATGTTGATGTTACTTTATTCCAAATTCCCAACCCAGACAATCTGTGCAGATGAGGGCTTACAGTTTGCTAGTTCAGCTTCTAAGTTCTCCTTAAACCGGCAAGAGGGCCTTCTATTGTCTTCCGGTTCTCACGATCCATCCCCGGAAAGCAAGGTCAGAGTGAGGTCAAACGCTGTCACTCACTCTCAAGGCCATCAGCTGTACTGATCGCCATAATGATTTTCTACACTACCTTAAATGTATTAGGGGTCCAATATTATGTAACATTTATACAGGGTCAGACTGAAAGTAGATAGATGTTTAAATACTTATTATTGTAGATTTTAAGCATATTAATATACAGATTGCATCATAATTTGCAATATTCTATTTGTAGATTTTAAAGGCATAGAATATACAGATTGCCTCATAAAGGTGAGTCAAAGTTTTGCAATATTTAGTAATGTAAGGCACAGTGTGCTTGTGCTAGAGTTGATGTTTAACTACACAATTAATGTAGATTTTACAAGCATATTAATATACATTTTATTGTTTTGTTTACGGCATATCAACCTCATGGTCATTTAATGCCGATAAAGTTTTGAAATAAATCAATTCTTAATGATAATACAATTTTTTTATAAATACATTTTTCTATTTAACCATAGATGGGACCCTAATCCGGGTCAGAGTGGGACCAGGGAGCAATGGTGATGAAGGGGTGCTCCACATTCCCCAACCTCCAAAACTGAACCTCACCATCAGAAGAGTATTAACGTCATTCCCAGGACATGTAGACCCGCAGCCACCGCCTTCTAGCACCCATATGATAAAAGGGGTTGGGCTGCCATAAGGGCAATAGGTTGGGAAAATCATATAGGCTGTGGGCGACGTGACCAGCCGATTGATTGGAGGGGCCTCCGACCGCCGTCTAGCCCAAGATAGGGCCAAAGTGGAGTATTGCATGTCATGAACTGCCATCCACCTGGGTTCTACCTTTAATCATCACGGGTCCCCCCACGGCCAACAGGTGGCCCCATTGGGGGAGTCTTACCCCTTGCAGAGGTGCAGTCGGTGCATTCTAATGCGGATTAATATACAGATTGCATCATAATTTGCAATATTCTATTTGTAGATTTTAAAGGCATACGAATATACAGATGTGCCTCATGATAAGGTGAGTCAAAAGTTTTGCAATATTAGTAAGTTTGCTTGTGCTGGGGTTGATGTTAAACTACTTGAGATTTTGTAGTTTTACAAGCATATTGATATAATTGAGTGCTCATATTGCAATATACACCACATATGCACCGAGTATTTGTACCAGTTTCTAGTGGCACTAGTGTACAGGACTGCTAAGAGCATGAATGATAGGGATGGATGGAGAGAGAGAGTCAAGGGAATCTGTACAGTCACATGACTTGATGATCATCATAATAATGATATACATTAAGCTAAAGTGTTACGCACCTTTCAGTAACACTAGTCTAGAGGACTTGCCAAGAGCAATGAATGATAGGACGGATGGAGAGGAGAAGTCAAGGGAATCTATGCTGTCAGCACACCTGATGATGAGTGATGATGATGATGTATATACATTAAGCTAAAGTGCATACCATCACTTTCAGTAACACTAGTCTAGAGGACTTGCCAAGAGCAATGAATGATAGGGACGGATGGTGAGAGAGAGTCAAGGGAATCTATGCTGTCAACACACCTTGATGATGATGATGATGATGATGATATACATTAAGCTAAAGTGCATACCATCACTTTCAGTAACACTAGTCTAGGAGGACTTGCCAAGAGCAATGAATGATAGGGACGGATGGAGAGAGAGAGTCAAGGGAATCTATGCTGTCAACAACCCTGATGATGAATGATGATGATATGAATACTTAAGCTAAAGTGCATACCATCACTTTCAGTTAACACTATAGTCTAGAGACTTGCCATAGAGCATGATATATAGGGACGATGAGAGAGGAGAGTCAAGGGAATCTATGCTGTCAGCAACCTTGATGATGATGATGATTGATATGATGATATACATTAAGCTAAAGTGCATCCATCACTTTCAGTAACACTAGTCTAGAGGACTTGCCAAGAGCAATGAATGATGGGACGGATGGTGAGAGAGAGTCAAGGAATCTATGCTGTCAACACACCTTGATGATGATGATGATGATGATGATATACTTAACTAAAGTGCGTACCATCACTTTCAGGTAACACTAGTCTAGAGGACTTGCCAAGAGCAATGAATGATAGGGACGGATGGTGAGGAGAGATCAAGGGAATCTATGCTGTCAGCACACCTTGATGATGATGATGATGATGATGATTATACATTAAGCTAAGTGCGTACCATCACTTTGTTAACCCTATAGTAACACTAGAGGACTTGCCAAGAGCAATGAATGATAGGACGGATGGTGAGAAAGAGTCAAGGAGTCTATGCTTCAGCACACCTTGAATGATGATGATGATGATGATGATATACATTAAGCTAAAGTGGCGTACCATCACTTTCAGTAACACTAGTCTAGAGGACTGCAAGAGCAATGAGATATAGGACGGATGGTAGAAAGAGAGAGAGTGACTCAAGGGATTGTGCTGTGCGGCATCACTTGATGATGCTGAGTGTGATGATGACATACATGTAAACCACAAATAATAAAGTGAGTTTATTCTTCTTGTGTTGGGATTAAGTCAAGTTTCTAGCATATGGCCATAATTATGGAAATATCCAGGAGGATTCAATTATTCTCATGGGGTTACGCCATGCAAAACTAGATTATTGCCACTATAAAGTTGTTCCATGTGTTAATGAACTTCCCGAATAAATCGTTGTTGTCAGGCCATATATAGTTGCAATGAACACAACAAGCTGTTTCCGCCCATAATTAGGGATATATTTATAAACGGACATTCAACACAAACAGTGATTAACAGCTTGCGTTCTTACTAGCTCATTTAAGTTTTCTCTTTTATGGAATTTTGTGTAATCTATAAAGGGCAGCTGTGTGTATGTATGTCCAAATGTATTCCTATACATATATAAAGGGCAGTTGTGTGTATCTATGTCCAATGTAATCTTACTATTATAAGGCAGTGTGTATGTATTCCGGATGAAATCTATACATATATAAAGGGCAGTTGTGTGTATGTATGTCCGGATGAAATCTATACATATATAAAGGCAGTGTGTATGTATGTCCAAATCTACTCTATACATATATAAAGGGCAGTTTGTGTGATGTATGTCCAAATGTAATCTACATATATAAAGGGCAGTTGTGTGTGTATGTGCGAATGTTTCTATACATATATAAAGGCAGTTGTGTGTATGTATGTCCAAATGTATCTATACATATATAAAGGGCAGTTGTGTGTATGTATGTCCAAATCTAATCTTATTATATATAAAGGCAGTGTGTGATGTATGTCCAAATGTAATCCATACAATATAAAGGGCAGCTGTGTGTATGTATGTCCAATGTAATCGTATACATATATTAAAGGGCAGTTTGTGTGTATGTATGTCCAAATGTAATCTATACATATATAAAGGGCATTTGTGTGTATGTATGTCTGGATGAAATCTATTACATATATAAAGGGCAGTTGTATGTATGTATGTCCGAGGAAAATCTACATATATTAAAGGGCAGTTTGTGTATGATATGTCGGAGAAATCTATACATATATAAAGGGCATTGTGTGTATGTATGTCCAATGTAATCTATACATATATAAAGGGCAGTTGTGTGATGTATGTCGGTGAATCTATACATATATAAAGGGCAGTTGTGTGTATGTATGTCCAAATGTAATCTATACATATATAAAGGCAGTTTGTGTATGTATGTCCAAATGTATTCTATACATATATAAAGGGCAGTTGTGTGTAGTATGTAGTCCAAATGTTTCTATTACATATATAAAGGCAGTTGTGTGTATGTATGTCCAAATGTAATCTATACATATATAAAGGGCATTGTGTGTATGTATGTCCAAATAATTTATACATATTAAAGGGCAGTTTGGTGTATGTATGTCCAAATGTAATCTATACATATATAAAGGGCAGTTGGTGTATGTATGTCCAATATAATCTATACAATATAAAGGGCAGTTTGTGTGTATGTATGTCCAAATTAATCTTATACATATATAAAGGGCAGTTGTGTGTATGTATGTCCAATGTAATCTATACATATATAAAGGGCAGTTGTGTGTATGTATGTCCAAATTAATCTATACATATATAAAGGGCAGTTTGTGTGTATGTATTGCCAAATGTAAATCTATACATATATTAAGGGCAGTTGTGTGTATGTATGTCCAAATGTATCATACATATATAAAGGCGCTGTGTGTATGTATGTCCAAATGTATCTATACATATATAAAGGCAGTTGTGTGTATGTATGTCCAAATGTAATCTATACATATATAAAGGGCAGTTTGTGTGTATGTATGTCTGGATAAATCTTATACATATATAAAGGGCAGTTGTTGTATGTATGTCCGGAGGAAATCATACATATATAAAGGCAGTTGTGTGTATGTATGCCGGAGGAAATTTATACATATAAAGGGAAGTTGTATGTATAGTATGTCCGGAGGAAATCTATACATATATAAAGGGCAGTTGTGTGTATGTATGTCGAGGAAATGATACATATATAAAGGCAGTTGTGTATATATATGTCCGGAGAAATCTATACATATATAAAGGGCAGTTTGTGTGTATGTATGTCCGGAGGAAATCTATAACATATATAAAGGGCAGTTTGTGTATGTATGTCCAAATGTTAATTATACATATATAAAGGGCAGTTGTGTGTATCTATGTCCAAATGTAATCTATACATATATAAAGGGCAGTTGTGTGTATGTATGTCCGGAGGAAAGTCTATACATATATAAAGGGCAGTTGTATGTATGTATGTCCGAGGAATCTATACATATATAAAGGGCAGTTGTGTGTATGTATGTCTGGATGAAATCTTTACATATATAAAGGGCAGTTGTGTGTATGTATGTCCAAATGTAATCCATACATATATAAAGGGCAGTGTGTGTATGTATGTCCAAATGTAATATATACATATATAAAGGGCAGTTGTGTGTATGTATGTCCAAATGAAATCCATACATATATAAAGGGAGTTGTGTGTATGTATGTCCAAATGTAATATACATATATTAAGGGCAGTTGTGTGTATGTATGTCCAAATGTAATCTATCATATATAAGGGTAGTTGGTGTATATGTCCAAATGTAATCTATACATATATAAAGGGCAGTTTGTGTGTATGTATGTCCGGAGGATAATCTACATAATTAAAGGGTAGTTGTGTGTATGTATGTCCAGAAATCTATACATATATAAAGGGCATTTGTGTGTATGTATGTCCAAATGTAATCTTACATATATAAAGGGCAGTTGAGTAGTTCCAATGTAATCTATACAATATAAAGGGCAGTTCTGTGTATGTATGTCCAAATGTAATCTATAATATATAAAGGGCAGCTGTGTGTTATGTATGTCCAAATGTAATCTATACATATATAAAGGGCAGTTGTGTGTATGTATGTCCAATGTAATCTATACATATATAAAGGGCAGCTGTGTGTATGTATGTCCAAATGTATTCTATACATATATAAAGGGCAGTTTGTGTGTATGTATGTCCAATGTATTCTATACATATATAAAGGCAGTGTGTGTGTATGTATGTCCAAATGTAATCTATCATATATAAAGGCAGTTGTGGTATGTATTCCAAATGTAATCTATACATTATTAAAAGGGCAGTTGTGTGTATGTATGTCCAAATGTAATCTATACATATATAAAGGCAGTTGTGTGTATGTATGTCCAAATGTAATCTACATATATAAAGGGCAGTTTGTATGTATGTCCAAATGTATTCTATACATATTAAAGGGCAGTTGTGTGTATGTATGTCCAGAAAATCTATACATATAAAAGGGAAGTTGTATGTAGTATGTCCGGAGGAAATCTAATACATATAAAAGGGCAGTTGTGTATGTATGTCCAAATGTATTCTATACATATTAAAAGGCAGGTTTGTGTGTATGTATGTCCGGAGGAAATCTATACGTATATAAAGGGCAGTTTTTGTGTATGTATGTCCAAATGTAATCTATACATATATAAAGGGCAGTGTACGTATGTCCAAATGTATTCTATACATATATAAAGGGCAGTTGTGTGTATGTATGTCAAATGTAATCTATACATATATAAAGGGCAGTTGTGTGTATGTATGTCCAAATGTATTCTATACATATATAAAGGGCAGTTGTGTGTATATATGTCCAAATGTAATCTATACATATATAAAGGGCAGTTGTGTGTATGTATGTCCGGATGAAATCTATACATATATAAAGGGCAGTTTGTATGTATGTATGTCCGGATGAAATCTATACATATATAAAGGGCAGTTTGTATGTATGTATGTCCGGATGAAATCTATACATATATAAAGGGCAGTTTGTGTGTATGTATGTCCGGATGAAATCTATACATATATAAAGGGCAGTTTGTGAGTATGTATGTCCAAATGTAATCTATACATATATAAAGGGCAGTTGTGTGTATGTATGTCCAAATGTATTCTATACATATATAAAGGGCAGTTGTGTGTATGTATGTCTGGAGGAAATCTATACATATATAAAGGGCAGTTTGTGTGTATGTATGTCCAAATGTAATCCATACATATATAAAGGGCAGCTGTGTGTATGTATGTCCAAATGTAATATATACATATATAAAGGGCAGTTGTGTGTATGTATGTCCAAATGTAATCTATACATATACTGTATACATATATAAAGGGCAGTTGTGTGTATGTATGTCCAAATGTAATCTATACATATATAAAGGGCAGTTTGTATGTATGTCCGGATGAAATCTATACATATATAAAGGGCAGTTGTGTGTATGTATGTCCAATGTAATCTATACATATATAAAGTGGCAGTTGTGTGTATGTATGTCCAAATGTAATCTATACATATATAAAGGCAGTTGTGTGTATGTATGTCCAATGTATGAAAATCTATACATATATAAAGGGCAGTTTGTGTGTATGTATGTCCAAATGTAATCTATACATATATAAAGGGCAGTTGTGTGTATGTATGTCAAATTGTAATCTATACATATATAAAGGGCAGTTGTGTGTATGTATGTCTGGATGAAATCTATCCATATATAAAGGGCAGCTGTGTGTATGTATGTCCAAATGTAATCTATACATATATAAAGGGCAGTTGTGTGTATGTATGTCCAAATGTAATCCATACATATATAAAGGCAGCTGTGTGTATGTATGTCCAAATGTAATCTATACATATATAAAGGGCAGTTGTGTGTATGTATGTCCAAATGTAATCCATACATATATAAAGGGCAGCTCTGTGTATGTATGTCCAAATGTAATCTATACATATATAAAGGGCAGTTGTGTGTATGTATGTCCAAATGTAATCCATACATATAAAAAGGGCAGCTGTGTGTATGTATGTCCAAATGTAATCTATACATATATAAAGGGCAGTTGTGTGTATGTATGTCCAAATGTAATCCATACATATAAAAAGGGCAGCTGTGTATGTATGTCCAAATGTAATCTATACATATATAAAGGGCATCCAATGATGTCCAAACTGAAACTGAGGATCCAACCAGGTCCCACGTGTACTATTCCATGGAAAGTCCCGCCCATGATATGAAAAGGGCCATCCCTTTAGAAATACAGGGGATTGACAATAATCTTATGCAATTAGATTATGTAATAATAGAAAATATATGAAATCCACCTTTATCTTCTGAAGGTTTGGGGATAGTATGCACTGTCCCTGGGGATATGACTAAATAATGTTTTTATATGTGTAAATAAGTTTGTCTTGTCTTTACTTATGTTTATTCAGTGTTAATAAATCATTTGATATACTAATGCTGATATTGTACCTTGGTTAGTGGGGACGAACTAGGATCTCATTGCTCTTCCCACACAATTTATGATCTACTACATGTATTTCTTTAGTGAAATAGATCACTAATTAGGACTGAGCCTATTCTAGTAGTGACCACCCCAAGCTGAGTTTAACAGGTTTGGGTTTCCTTCTCCTAGACTGGTTGCCTAACAAAGGTTAAAGGGCCTAATCTGCTCACTAATTAGGACTGAGCCTATTCTAGTAGTGACCACCCGCGGAGTTTAACAGGTTTAAATTCAGAGTTTTCCTTCTCTTAGACTGGTTGCCTAACCAAGGTTAAAGAGCCTAGTCTGCTCACTAATTAGGACTGAGCCTATTCTAGTAGTGACCACCCCAAGCAGAGTTTAACAGGTTTAAATTCAGAGTTTTCCTTCTCTTAGACTGGTTGCCTAACCAAGGTTAAAGAGCCTAGTCTGCCCTACTATTTACCGATAGCTGGAGGGAGGGTCATTGGATTCATACCTTTCCCAAGGTTATTAGCGCTATGTGAACTGTAGCTTCATCCAGGATTTGAACTCGGGTCTACAAGTCCATTTCCTACAACTTTAACCATTACACCATGCGTCTCGAACGATGTAAAATTTTGTAAGTAGTATTCATAGAAAATATATGAAATCCTTGCTTCTTGAGCCCTCAAGCAGGCTTGCCTACCTCTGGTCTGAGTGTTTGGGGATAGTATGCACCGGCCGTAGAGACACAACTAAGACACCAACTACCCCAATAATACTATAGTGCTAAGGAGTTTAAAACCAACATTTAGTAGATTGAAAAAAAGTAAAGAAAATTCTTTTGTTGTACTGGTGGCCATAAAAAAACATTACTGACTATTTTTTTTATCTTTATTTAGTGAAGAGCGCAGACGACTCTTGCCCTTTAACAAAAAAAAAAGGTAAAAGAAATAAAATAAAGTAAAATAACATTCAGGAAACCATCTTAATTACTGACACTAGATTTACCAAATTGAAGTAAATTCTTTTATTGCACTTGGGACGATAAAAAAAAAGTATCGCAGACTGGGTTATTTTTATCTTTATTTTGAGTTGAACCGAGACAAATCTTGCCTGTTACTTGCAAAATAAAACGAAATAAAAAAGAATTAAAAAAAAAGAATTAAAAAGAGACAAACAAACAAACAAACAAACAAAGGCTACAGAGAGAAGAATGGCAACTTGAAAGTATGGCATTGACCACTTTCTTTCATAGAAGCATTTCAAACCCCTGATCGACCCCACCCCCAAACAAAAACAAAAAAAAAAACTATCTGTTATCGTAAATATGGCACTATACACAATTTCTTTGTTTTTAGCCATTTTTGGGTGCTTGTCTAGAACTGGACACTGTTGAAATGTTTGCAATCAAAATCTATTTACAGTCAGATTCTGATTCCTGTTAGATAACCAAAGTTAAGCAGTGATAAGCCTGTTCAATACTTAATTGGGTGACCACTAAAGCAACAGCTGGTACTGTAAGCAACCTGAGACCTTTGTTTATCAAAATGACTTGATTCAGCATTAAATGACCTGAAAAGGGTTTATAAGCCTGTTCAATACTTAATTGGGTGCCCACTTAAGCAACAGCAGGTACTGTAAGCAACCTGAGTCCTTTGTTTATCAAAATGACTTGATTAAAGTTGACTTGATTTAAATGACCCAAAAAGGGTTGATATGCCATAAAACAACCAACCTTTTTGTCTGTAGTTAAAATCTGTACAATACTGAGGTGGGAATTAAAGTTAAGCAGCAATGAGCCTGTTTAATACTTAATTGGGTGACCACTAAAGCAACAGCTGGTACTGTAAGCAACCAGAAACCTTTGTTTATCAAAATGACTTGATTCAGCATTAAATGACCTGAAAAGGGTTGATATGCCAGTTCAATACTTAATTGGGTGCCCACTTAAGCAAATGTGGTACTATACACAATTTCTTTCTATGGAGGCGCGTGGTCTAATGGTTAGAGTCGTAGGAAATGGACTCGTCAATGTGAGTTCAATTCCCTGACAGAACTGTTGGCATTTCACTTAGCGCTAATACCCTTGGGAAAGGTATGAATCCAATTCTCCATCCAGCTATGGGTAAATAGCAGGGGAGACTGGACTCTTTAACCATGGCTAGGCAACCAGTCTAGGAGAAGGAAAACTCTGAATTCAAACCTGTTAAACTCCGCTTAAGAAATTGACCTTGTGTCGCATCCTGCTCATGCAGAGGGGTTGGTATATATATATACACAATTTCTTTGTTTTTAACCATTTTTGGGTGCTTGTCTAGAACTGGACACTGTTGAAATGTTTGCAGTCAAAATCTATTTACAGTCAAATTCTGATTTCTGTTAGATAAGCAAATTTAAGCAGTGATAAGCCTGTTCAATACTTAATTGGATGACCACTTAAGCAACAGCTGGTACTGTAAGCAACCTGAGTCCTTTGTTTATCAAAATAACTTGATTCAGCATTAAATGACCTGAAAAGGGTTGATATGCCAGTTCAATACTTAATAGGGTGCCCACTTAAGCAACAGCAGGTACTGTAAGCAACCTGAGTCCTTTGTTTATCAAAATGACTTGATTAAAGTTGACTTGATTTAAATGACCCAAAAAGGGTTGATATGCCATAAAACAACCAACCTTTTTGTCTGTAGTTGAAATCTGTACAATACTGAGGTGGGAATTAAAGTTAAGCAGCAATGAGCCTGTTTAATACTTAATTGGGTGTCCACTTAAGCAACAGCAGGTACTGTAAGCAACCTGAGTCCTTTGTTTA
>CM042158.1:95486089-95608589 GCA_023376005.1 Doryteuthis pealeii | reverse complement strand
TAGATAAACAAAATAATATAGATAGATACGAACAAATGGAGATAGATATTTTCGACAAGTAAATGTATTTGGGGGGTCGCATATTTTTTTGTTGTAATTCTTGTTTATTTAAACTAAAAACAAGACATTAAACAAACATGAATAAAAAAAATCTTAGTGTTTAAAGTAATATAGATAAATATGAACAAATTGAGATAGATAGATAGATAGATATGAAGATGGATATGAATAGACTGGGCTGGGTCGTTATTTTAATAGTCACCGGGTAGCAATTTTTGAGGCAGGAGACCGGGATGCACTTCCTCATAAATTACCAATTTAATTATAATAAATATTGTCTATCCTCCAATTATTTTCTGATAAAAAAAAAAGATTTGTACATTAATGGTGTTAATTTGGTATGATACACAGCAATGTTGGGTATACCAACTAGTATAAGATCATGATTGGATAGTAACCAAAACACTAGGTCATTTCCTATTTTTGAATTAGACTTTATTCCCTACAGGGAATAAACTGCAACTTAGAATAATCCACATTTTATTCCATGATCATTTGTATCCATAACCCCGCGAGGGAATAAACATGAATTATTATTATTTGAAAATATTGGATTTAACTATTAACCCTACTGCTTTAGTCCCGTGAGAATTTCAACAAAGAACGAGTGAACAAAAAAATGAGTGGTTTTTTGGGTTTTTTTTTTGTTTTTTTTTCAAAACTCTGAGCAACTTCTAATATCTTTAGTTTTCAGGTTTTGTACGCAGTATAAATGGATTGAGATTGTGTCAGTCTATAACATTTTTTCACCCTCAGAATTGTGGAGACATGGAATAAACTGCTCGCGCGTCTGTTGTAGGCTGCCGAAGCACTAAGTCTTTCAAAGCCTCCATGCTTCCTGTAGTCCGCCGACACTATACCTGATGCCACTCTCCACATACATATGCACACATACGCACACATACATGCATATTACTACTGTAAACTGTTCATGTTCCTGACACTACATTATTCTGTGTACTTGACATAAGACTTTGATGAGTTGTGGTGCACCTGTGCACTGTACACAATAAATTTCATTATTATTCATTTCATTATTATAATTATCAGCAAAGGAAAATGGAATCATCGAGGTGATTTGGTTTGGTTTGGTTTTGTTTTACGGCATATCAACCTCAGTGAGTCATTTGATGCCGATAAAGTTTTGAAATAAATCAATTCTTAATGGATAATACAATTTTTTTTATAAACACATTTTTCTATTTAACCCATAGATGGGACCCTAACAGGTACTACCACTCCGGGTCAGAGTGGACCAGGGAGCAATGGTGATGAAGGGGTGCTCCACATTCCACAAACCTCCAAAACTGGAACCTCACCATCAGATAGAGTTTAACGTCATTCCCAGGACATGTAGACCCTCAGTCACCGCCTTCTAACACCCATATGATAAAAAACAGTTGGAGCTTGCCATAAGGGCAATAGGGTTGGGTCAATCATATAGATGCTAGGGCTTGATGTGACCAGCCGATTAATCGGAGGGGGCCTCTCCCTCCGCCTGTCTAGCCCAAGATAGGGCCTAAGTGGAGTATTGCAAGTCATGAACTGCTCATCTGCCTGGGCTCTATCCTTAAGCATCACGGGTCGCCACCCACGGCCAACAGGTGGCCCCATTGGGGGAGTCTTACCCCTCTGCAGAGGTGCAGTCGGTGTATTCTAACGCCCCAGCCGACAGGGCAGAAAGAATTTTATGTCGGTTTGATGAAATTGTGTGTTAGTATGCACAGGCATTTGGGTTTTATTTAAATGTAAATATGTTAATACGTCTACCACGTGCATATATGTGTGCATCAAAATGCATACACACATAAACATATCAATATAAAAAAGACTGTTGTCATGTATCAGCCTGCCCCGAACACATGCTTTGTGGATCCCACTATTTTTGTATATGGTAAAAAACAATTGGAGCTTGCCATAAGGGCAATAGGGTTGGGAAAATCATATAGGTGCTAGGGCTTGACGTGACCAGCCGATTGATCGGAGGGGGCCTCTCAGACCGCCCGTCTAGCCCAAGATAGGGCCAAAGTGGAGTATTGCATGTCATGAACTGCTCATCCACCTGGGCTCTATCCTTAAGCATCACGGGTCGCCACCCACGGCCAACAGTTGGCCCCATTGGGGGAAACTTACCCCTCTGCTGAGGTGCAGTCGGTGCATTCTAATGCCCCAACCGACAGGGCGGTCATCAAGGTGAGTTTAAATTCTGGATGAGTTTGGATTTCAGTCAAGGCTACATATGTTCAATTATTACTAAGGCCTTTAGTAAAGGCATGAAACCAACTTTCCCTGCATTCTATATATGTACTAAATAAAGACAAGCTTATTATTATTGGATCATTTCTGTCCACTAAGAACGACAGCGTAGTGTCCAAAATAAAAAAAATTATATACATCTGCATCTGCGCAAGTGACTCTGCAGGCCAATTCTTGAGTGACAGTCTTTGGTGCACTGAATGCACACAAACTGTGATGCTTTCTGGGGTTGCTGGTGTTTTCTCCCTTTTTCTGGCTCTCTTTTCTGTTGAGGCTACTCTCCTCTTCGCCTCACCCCTCTCCGTGCCTTGCTTAATGTTGAGGCTCCAGGCCACTCTATTTTTTGCATCTACCTCCCACGTGTTTGTGTCAATATGGCATATACCTCATAGCTCTCCTGCAGACATCTTTAAATCGTAGGCGTGGTCTACCAACTGATCGGGAGCCTTTTGCTAATTTGCCGTACAAAAGATCTTTTGGAATGCATCCATTTTTCATTCTCCTGACATGTCTAAGCCAATGAAGGCGCCTCTCACAGAGAATGGAGAACTTGCTGTTCATATCAGCGCAATCCAGCACAACTGTGTTGGGCACTTTATCCTGCCAATGAATGTGTAGAATACGTCGTAGACAACGGAGGTGGAAACTATTGACTTTGAGACAAGCTAAGTTAATGATAATCAGCATGAAAAGTTGTTATATTGTACTTCTTTGGGCAATCTGAACATTAGCTACATAAATGAGAGTAACCTCCCCTTGTATGTTTCACTTTGAGGAATCCGTTTGTTTTGGTCGGCCATTTTAATTTCACCGTAAATTATTGTACCTCTTTGGGCAATCTGAACATTAGCTACATAAATGAGAGTAACCTCCCGTTGTATGTTTCACTTTGAGTAATCCGTTTGTTTTGGTCGGCCATTTTAATTTCACCGTAAATCTACACTGAAAATACGAATTTGTTCCAATCAATACAACTGCATGTTTTAACATGAAAATATCATAGAATGTGTTCTTAATAACAATTAAGTTCATTTCAAATAATGCACAAGCACAATTAAGAATACATTTTATGATATTTTCGTGTTAAGACATGCAGTTGTATTGATTCGAATAAATTCGTATTTTCAGTGTAGATTTACAGTGAAATGAAAATGGCTGACCAAAACAAACAGCTTTCTCAAAGTGAAACATACAAGAGAAGGATACTCTCATTTATGTAACTAATGTTCAGATTACCCCTCTTTGTTTGGATTTCATTATGAAGCCTTTCTAACATATTATTAGTAAGTCGACGGGGCGGCCTAATGTCAATATCAGCCAAACAGCGAGGGAGTCTATCCCCTTTTCAATAGCACTAGACCAAGGAGATTATTTTAGCGTCTGAGGTGAAGCGCCACACCTACCATCAGTTCCTCACTTTACTGCACAGATCCCTGTACTACTCATACGCTGAGTTGGCGAGGGCCGGTATCGAACAAGGAACCTTGTTGTTTCTAGCTGAATGCTCTACCGACTGAGCTAACCCGGCCCTAAAGTCAAAACTAAACACATTCAATTCTTATATGGGTAAATATTAGGGCAGACTGAGTTCTTTAACCGTGGATAGGTAATCAGCCTAGAAGAAAAAAAACTGAATTGTGTTCCTAAAATCCTTTTAGTCCAGTCATGAACCTGGTACTTCGGCTAGTATATATATAGTCAGAGGAGTGGCTGATAGTCGGTATTTGGTAGACGAGTTCGAAAAGAAGGTTCCCGAGTTCAAGAAGGCTCCTGAGTCCAAAAGAAATACTGTTGTACACCCTTCTTTCCTTTCTTACTTCTATTTTTCTTCTGTTCATCTTTTCTATCTTACGTTCTTCTTCCAGCGTCTGGACCTAGTCTTGGGGACTTCGTGTCTGGTCTTCTAGGTCAGTCTTGTTACCAAGACATTCATTAACCACAAAACCATATTATTTTCGTAAGCTTTTATTTCTTAACTAAACATTTTTCATCTGACTAACATAGCGCGCGTATGCAGTGAGCTCCAGTTAAGGCAGTACATCTTCTCTGCCTTTTCTATCTTACGTTCTTCTTCCAGCGTCTGGACCTAGTCTTGGGGACTTTGTGTCTGGTCTTCTAGGTCAGTCTTGTTACCAAGACATTCATTAACCACAAAACCATATTATTTTCGTAAGCTTTTATTTCTTAACTAAACATTTTTCATCTGACTAACATAGCGCGCGTATGCAGTGAGCTCCAGTTAAGGCAGTACATCTTCTCTGCCCGACGTCCAAACTGAAACTGAGGACCCAACCAGGTTCCACGTGACTTCACGTATTTCACGGGGTTTCTGTAATATTCCATGGAAAGTCCCACCCATGATATGAAAAGGGGCCATCCCTTCAGAAATACAGGGAGTTGACAATAATCTTATGCAACTGCATAGATTATGTAACAATACCTGAAGAAGGCTGGAGAGCATATTGGCCAAATTGTTGTATAGATAACAATAAAGATTGATTTAGGAATACAGGCCATCCTTAACTCATTTCTAATTACTGCTGGGTCTTCCAATCAGCACATGTCCTTGTATCAGGCCCATTTTTACTAGTGCTGGACCAGGGAGATTATTTTTGTGTCTGAGGTGGAGTGCCACACCTACCATATAAAATGACTAATATACTGACCCAGAAAAAACAGAACCCAAATTATTTATTCATTTTCCCATTAGACTAACCCTAAACCCCAACCCTAACCCTAATCCTAACCCTAAACCCTAACCCTAGACCCCATGATTAAATTAACAGTTTTATTACAAAATTTGTGGGTTCTGTTTTTTCTTGGTCACCGGTATACAGGGTGACCCAGAAAAAACAGAACCCAATTATTTATTCATTTTCCCATTAGACTAACCCTAAACCCCAACCCCTTATGCCTTACCCGCTCAGGCGGGGGTCCAGTGAGCTTCGGCCACTGGACTGGTGAGATGGTAAATTAATAGTGTCGATCCCAGAGGGCCATCCCTCCAGGCAATACCTGCCCCCTTGACTTAAAGGGGCAGGGCTGGGTTTATTGCCCAGCACCTGAGGCGCCCCCTTGAGGGGGAATGCTGACGGGATCAACGCAATTTTTCCACCTGCCACCCATGAGTCTCGGCTTGTGGGTGGTCCCACATAAATAGGGCCTTCGTGCCTGACCCGGTACGAGTGGGTACTGGGAAAATAAAACCCTAAACCCCAACCCCAACCCTCACCCTAATCCTAACCCTAAACCCTAACCCTAGACCCCATGATTAAAATTAACAGTTTTATAACAAAATGTGTGGGTTCTGTTTTTTCTGGGTCACCCTAATTTTGACACCTTAGTGCAAAGTTCAGCCCAAATGCTTTTTTTGCCTTTAAAACATCCAGCACTGGATAAGTATGGTGTTGTGATGGTGGTGGTTGTAGGACACTATAGTCACGTGACCAACTTTACTGGATTGTTAGCTAAAGAAATATCACCAGATCTCTCAATCGTTATCAAACGAGATAGTGTTATCTTTTCTACATCCTTTCACAACATGAGAAGATTGTTGACTAAAGAAAGTAAAGGTCACAAGTTACTAACAAGTATCTGTAATGATATTAACCTAGGGACTGGCAAACGGAGCCTAAAATGCGCTTTTGACAAAATGACTTTAGCCCCCCTACAGAAAATAATTTACCAAAAATCAAGAAATTATTGGATTTTAATGAAATTTTCAGTGTTTATGTATCAATGAATGATCTTTATAATGCATTATTTATTTTATTTCAAAACTTTCTCATTTTTTTCAGGTCACTTAATTTTGACCCCCCTTATGTTGGGGGTGTAAAATGTTTTAAAAATTGAAATAGATCACTAAGTAGGCCTGAGCCTATTCGAGTAGTGACCAACCCAAGTGGAGATCTAAAAGGTTTGAATTCAGAGTTTTTACTTCTCCTAGATTGGTTTCTTAACCAAGGTTAAAGAGCCCAGTCTGCCCTATTATTTACCCATCTCTGGAGGTAGAATAGTTGGATTCATACCTTTCCCAAGGGTATGTGAACTGTAGCTTCCCAAGGATTACTATTGTTGTTTTTTATTATTAGTCACTCACCCATTTTTAATAAAAGCTCCCCTTTTCCCCATAAAGAACAAAAACTACTTATATACATATATGTAGGGACTGGCAAAATGAGCCTAAAATGCGTTTTTGACAAAATGACTTTAGCCCCCCCCCCCTACAGAAAATAATTTACCAAAAGTCAGGAAATTATCGGATTTTAATGAAATTTTCAGTGTTTATGTATCAATGAATGATCTTTATAAATGCATTATTTATTTTATTTCAAAACTTTCTCATTTTTTTCAGGTCACTTAATTTCGACCCCCTTATGTTGGGGGCGTAAAATGTTTTGCAAGTTGATCATTTTCGATACTAATTACAGTATAAATAATGAGATAAAAGACCGAACTTATGAATAGAAACCCCCAAAAAATTTTTTACAGTGGCTTTTCTATGAGAAAATAAGTACCGAAAATCGAAAAATAAAATGTAAAATATAATAAATAATTAATTTTTTGGAGATTTCTTTTTTACTCATTTTGATAATTATTCAATTGGCTATTATTTTATAAAAGAAAAAATTATACATCGATGTTTTTTCTGCTTAAAAAGGGGGAAAAACTCAATTGGGGTACATTTTCAATTGAGTTTTTCTTCAAAACTTATTATTTTGGCGCCTAAAATAAGTTTTGCATTAAGTAGATATTTATTTTTAGAACCTAAAAATATAACATTTTAAACTTAACATCAGGATTTTCATATTTTAAATGAATTTTATATATTAATTTTTCATAGCAAAAATACTAAATTAAAGTTTTGAAATAAAATAACTGATGCATTATAAAATTCATTAATTGATAAATCAATACTGAAAATTTCATTAAAATCGGATAATTACCTGATTTTTGGTAAATTCTTTTACAATCCCAAATGTTACATTAAAATTGTGAACAAGCGCCTAAAACCATTGAAAAACAGCAAAAATGGCGGATCGTGTCGAAATTGACCAAAACAAATAGTTTTAAATCTTTTAAAAATAAACTGCATATGTAATTATATATATATATTTTTTTAATGATGGTTATTATGCTACTACTTATCGATTTAGACAAAGTTTAACCTTAAATAATAGATTTAATTATTCTTAATTCGCTTTTAAAATTTATTTTGTCAGTAGCTATATTAACCCTTTAAGAATTACTGCCCCTTGTCTGGGCACAAAACCAGCAGTGAATAAAGATGGCTTCTAAATGTTTAACACGATTTCCGAGAGTACTCCGTTTAATTAAAATATATTAACATGGTGGCAGCGAATTTTCCAATAGCTGCTTTTGTAACTCCGTGTGTTTCGTTCCATAGATAACCTGGTCTAATAACCATATTTTGATATCCATGTTAGTATCTATATATTAATACTTGTGTTCCTTAAAAGTACAACCGTTACCATCTTACAACACCCTCTGGTTAAAAATGAGACCGCTCCAAATCGTCCAAGATGAAATGCAATTACTGATAAAAGCCTTGTACAGGAGTTGAATCTACATATTAATACTCTTGTTCCTTAATCTTCCAACCGTGATCATCTTACAACACCCTCTGGTTAAAAATGAGACCACCTAAATTGTCCAAGATGGAATGCAAAAATGTAAATCCTGATTATCTGGTGTTACTTCTTTGCTGAAAAGATTTTTAAATGATTAAATAGAAAGAGAAGGATTTATTGACATTTGTTTCCTTTTCCTCTGTGGATCTGACTTGTGGCTTCGACAGTTTCAACGAAAACCAGCAGCCAAATACTTTTTAAAAATCAAACACAATTTATTGGGAGGTTGGTTTGCCGGCAAGAACTGATGGGCTTCTGATTGATGCTGTCACACTTTTGACAATCAGACCCTGATGATCCGGCTAGGTTGATATCACTTTTCAGCTTGCTTCCGAGCCAACAGCAACAATCCATGAGCTCACCCCCTTAATCCAAAACCACCTGGTTGTTTTTTCCACAGAGTCGATGATGGTTCTTATGCAACCCCCCCCCTCCTTAGCAGTTCTATTTATACCAAGTGAATACTATCGGAAATCCGATAGAGAATTATCTCCCCCTGCCGCTAGGGAGAATTAAAGCCCATTACTTATCTGGGGATTGTCAACCTGAGGAATCACGTCAAATAAGCGCTCCCACCACCTTGCCATAAACTTTCTAGGGCTGTCACAATAGCATACTAACAGAAGGCTGACGACCTAAATTCCCACCAAAAGGGCACAATTTTTACCAGGCAAATAGCTTCTAAAAGGCATCCCCTTGTTGGGTCAGTAAAGTGGTTATTCCTGTATATAGAGTGAGTGAGGGAGAGGCTCTGTGATTGGATACACCAATCATGTGATAGCCCAGAGTTTAGGCGCAATATCCAAAAAGCCAAGAGAGACAGATTCTACCAGCGGCACCAGAGGGCCGCGAACTCAGGGGCTCTAAGAAACCACCCTAAGATATCTTCTCCAACGCGCCGGTAAGTCCCTTAAACTCAACTTTATATACAGGAAGGACTTTATATTGTTGTTTGTTGTTTTATGTCTAGCCAATAAATTGTTTGAATTAGAGGAAATATTAATTCCTTTCTTCTTGTTGATAGTCTTAGAATTGAATGCTATACTAACACAATACCCTACTTCAATTATTGGATGAGAACCGACCAAAATGAAGCATTTTAACAGCATTCAAAAACCAGCGAGTAGAACACCTTTCTAGCGTACAGATAAGTCTTGTAGCAAATGCCATTAAAATTTGCAACAATTTCTGTACTTTTGATAATATATGTGTCTGTAATTTTATATTTGTGTTTGTTTTCTTCTTTCATCCGAATAATCACCACTACTAAATAATAATAATAGCTCCAAACGAACCCCTGTAAATACTCTTATTTTGCAAATTTTAATACTTTGGTAATTTATGAGGAAGTGCGTCCCAGTCTCCTGCCTCAGAAATTGCTACCCGGTGACTATCAAAATAACGTCCCCAGCTAAAAAAAGCTTCTCTTTTTTTTGTCGTAATTCTTATTTATTTATCGTAATTTGTCTAGAAATTTATTTATAGAAATTTGTCGTAATTCTTGTTTATTTATAGAAATCTGTCGTAATTCTTGTTTAGATATGAAGATGGATATGTATCTATCTATCTATCTATCTATCTATCTACCTCAATTTGTTCATTTTTTACTTTGTTTATATATATCTATCCACCCATCTCCATTTGTTCATATCAAAAAAGAGACCCCCCCCATAAAATACATTTAACGCACTAAGTGGGTTGTTTTCTTTCAAGTAACACCGCCGAGACGACATAGCTGGGGACATTATTTTGATAGTCACCAGGTAGCAATTTCTGAGACAGTAGACCGGGATGCACTTCCTCATAAATTACCAATACTTTTAATTTGTATTCTTATTTTGCAAATTTTATGGTTCTCTTAATACCTTGCATAATAAGCAGTTGGCAGAACGTAAAGTTCTATTGACTTACAATAAGGCTTGTCAGTCATGGCTTCTACGCTGTTCCACAAGCTCCTGGTATTTGGCGAGCTTTCTCTCATGAGCCTCATCCAGATGCTCTTCCCATGGGTGTTAAGTATCTGGCCGCCATCCTTGGCCAGTTGGGAAGAACTCAAAGTAAATAAGTAAGTAAGTCCCGAGTTATAGAATCCTTTGGTAAGTGAATAAGTCCCATGATATAGAATCCTTTGGTAAGTCAATAAGTCCTGCCGTGATATAGAATCCTTTGGTAAGTGAATAAGTCCCGTGATATAGAATCCTTTGTAAGTGAATAAGTCTTGTGATATAGAATCCTTTGGTAAGTCCGTCCTCCTTTTTGGTAAGTGATAAGTCCCCTTTAAGAAATAAGTCCGTGATATAGAATCCTTGTGATATAGAATCCTTTGTAAGTGAATAAGTCCTGATATAGAATCTTTTGGTAAGTGAATAGTCCTGTGATATAGAATCCTTTGGTAAGTGAATAAGTCCGTGATGAATAAGTCTTGTGATATAGAATCCTTTGGTAAGTGAATAAGTCCGTGATATAGAATCTTTTGTAAGTGAATAAGTCCTGTGATATAGAATCCTTTGGTAAGTGAATAAGTCTTGTGATATAGAATCCTTTGGTAAGTGATAAGTCCTGTGATAAGTGAATAAGTCTTGTGATATAGAATCCTTTGGTAAGTGAATAAGTCCTGTGATATAGAATGTGAATAAGTCGTGATATAGAATCCTTTGGTAATGAATAAGTAGGTAAGTGAATAAGTCCTGTGATATAGAATCCTTTGGTAAGTGAATAAGTGATATAGAATCCTTTGGTAAGTGAATAAGTATATAGAATCCTTTGGTAAGTGAATAAGTCCCGTGATATAGAATCTTTGGTAAGTGAATAAGTCTTGTGATATAGAATCCTTTGGTAAGTGAATAAGTCCTGTGTATAGAATCCTTTGGTAAGTGAATAAGTCCCGTGATATAGAATCCTTTGGTAAGTGAATAAGTCCCCCGTGATATAGAATCTTTTGGTAAGTGAATAAGTCCTTGTGATATAGAATCCTTTGGTAAGTGAATAAGTCCCGTGATATAGAATCCTTTGGTAAGTGAATAGTCCCGTGATATAGAATCCTTTGGTAAGTGAATAAGTCCCGTGAATCCTTTGGTAAGTGAATAAGTCCTGTGATATAGAATCCTTTGGTAAGTGAATAAGTCCCGTGATATAGAATCCTTTGGTAAGTGAATAAGTCCTGTGATATAGAATCCTTTGGTAAGTGAATAAGTCCCGATATAGAATCCTTTGGTCCTTTGGTAAGTGAATAAGTCCGTGATATAGAATCCTTTGGGTAAGTGAATAAGTCCCGTGATATAGAATCCTTTGGTAAGACAAGTGAATAAGTCTTGTGATATAGAATCCTTTGGTAAGTGAATAAGTCCTGTGTATAGAATCCTTTGGTAAGTGAATAAGTCCCGTGATATAGAATCCTTTGGTAAGTGAATAAGTCCTGTGGTAGAATCCTTTGGTAAGTGAATAAGTCCCGTGATATAGAATCTTTGGTAAGTCAATAAGTCCCGTGATATAGAATCCTTTGGTAAGTGAATAAGTCTTGTGATATAGAATCCTTTGGTAAGTGAATAAGTCCTCTAGAATCCTTTGTAAAATAAGTCCTGTGTATAGAATCCTTTGGTAAGTGTCATATAGAATCCTTTGGTAAGTGAATAAGTCCCGTGGTATAGAATCCTTTGGTAAGTGAATAAGTCCCGTGATATAGAATCCTTTGGTAAGTGAATAAGTCCGTGATATAGAATCCTTTGGTAAGTCCTTTGGTAAGTGAATAAGTCCCGTGATATGAATCCTTTGGTAAGTGAATAAGTCCCGTAAGATATAGAATCCTTTGGTAAGTGATAGAATCCTTTGGTAAGTGAATAAGTCCCGTGATATAGAATCCTTTGGTAAGTCAATAAGTCCTGTGGTATAGAATCCTTTGGTAAGTGAATAAGTCCCGTGATATAGAATCCTTTGGTAAGTCAATAAGTCCTGTGGTATAGAATCCTTTGGTAAGTGAATAAGTCCCGATATAGAATCCTTTGGTAAGTCAATAAGTCCTGTGGTATAGAATCCTTTGGTAAGTGAATAAGTCCCGTGATATAGAATCCTTTGGTAAGTCAATAAGTCCTGTTATAGAATCCTTTGGTAAGTGAATAAGTCCCGTGATATAGAATCCTTTGGTAAGTCAATAAGTCCTGTGGTATAGAATCCTTTGGTAAGTGAATAAGTCCCGTGATATAGAATCCTTTGTAAGTCAATAAGTCCTGTGATAGAATCCTTTGGTAAGTGAATAAGTCCGGTAAGATAAGTGAATAAGTCCCGTGATATAATCCTTTGGTAAGTTCCTGTGATATAGAATCCTTTGGTAAGTCAATAAGTCCCGTGATATAGAATCCTTTGGTAAGTCAATAAGTCCTGTGGTATAGAATCCTTTGGTAAGTGAATAAGTCCCGTGATATAGAATCCTTTGGTAAGTCAATAAGTCCTGTGGTATAGAATCCTTTGGTAAGTGAATAAGTCCCGTGATATAGAATCCTTTGGTAAGTCAATAAGTCCTGTGGTATAGAATCCTTTGGTAAGTCAATAAGTCCTGATATAGAATCCTTTGGTAAGTCAATAAGTCCGTGATATAGAATCCTTTGGTAAGTGAATAAGTCCTTTGGTAAGTGAATAAGTCCCGTGATATAGAATCCTTTGGTAAGTCAATAAGTCCTGTGGTATAGAATCCTTTGGTAAGTCAATAAGTCCCGTGATATAGAATCCTTTGAATAAGTCCTGTGGTATAGAATCCTTTGTAAGTGAATAAGTCCCGTGATATAGAATCCTTTGGTAAGTGAATAAGTCCTGTGGTATAGAATCCTTTGGTAAGTGAATAAGTCCCGTGATATAGAATCCTTTGGTAAGTCAATAAGTCCTGTGGTATAGAATCCTTTGGTAAGTGAATAAGTCCCGTGATTAGAATCCTTTGGTAAGTCAATAAGTCCTGTGGTATAGATCCTTTGGTAAGTGAATAAGTCCCGTGATATAGAATCCTTTGGTAAGTAATAAGTCCTGTGGTATAGAATCCTTTGGTAAGTGAATAAGTCCCGTGATATAGAATCCTTTGGTAAGTCAATAAGTCCTGTGTATAGAATCCTTTGGTAAGTCAATAAGTCCCGTGATATAGAATCCTTTGGTAAGTCAATAAGTCCTGTGGTATAGAATCCTTTAGGTCCGTCATCCAGAAGATCCAAGTAGTAGTGAGCTAAGATTAGAATCAGTCATTGGACAACAGGGCTGGTCACATGTCCATCGGCGAGTCTATAAGTAAAAGTAGCTGTCTGGCACACGCCTTATATAAAAAATTCCAACATGATCACCTGTTCGGTTATATTGGAGAAGATGACCATGACTGGATGGAGTGGGGGTGGGCTATAAGATGCTATATAGGTTAAATCTTACTTAATGGACATTCCACCATCGTATGTCACCCTGCCGAAAAAAAAAAAAAATACTAAAAATCAAGGAATTATCTGAATTTAGTGAAATTTTCAGTGTTGATACATTAATGAATAAAAGATATAATGCACCAGTTATTTTATTTAAAAACTTTTACATTTTTTCAGGTCAATTAAAATAAATGGTGATTTTTAGTATTTTTCTTCTTTTGGCGGGGTGACATACGATGGTGGAATTTATGTCCGTTAAGAAGGATTTAACCCTATATATAGATGCTAAATATAATCAGTCAATTGATCAGATGGGACTTCACTGACTGAAGAGCCAAAGTGGACTACTCAGCCACCAGGATTCCGTCCTTAAGCATTGTAATTAACCCTCCGTGGCCCCCATTGGGGTAGGGCGTCTTACCCCTCTGCAGAAGTGCAGTCAGCGTATTCTATAACCCCAGCTGACAAGGTTGTAATTGATAAGCCTATCAATTTTGTAAAGTAGTGCAGAGTTTAAAGTTAAAGAAAAATCAAACAGTGCTGAATAAAGTGCCATAAAGGGCAATCTGAACATTAGCTACATAAATGAGAGTAACCTCCCCTTGTTCATTTCACTTTGAGGAAGCCATGTGTTTTGGTCGGCCATTTTTATTTCACCGTAAATCTACACTGAATTTGTTTGAATCAATATACCTGCATCTTTTAACACGAAAATATTATAAAATGTGTTCTTAATTGTGCTTGCACATTATTTGAAATGAACTTAATTGTTATTAAGAACACATTTTATGATATTTTCTTGTTAAAAGATGCAGTTGTATTTATTTACGGTGAAATGAAAATGGCCGACCAAAACATGGTTTCCTCAAAGTGAAATAAACAAGGGGAGGTTACTCTCATTTATGTAGCTAATGTTCAGATTACCATAATTGTCATTCAATGAAAACTGATTATGATTGTACCTCTTTGGGCAATCTGAACATTAGCTACATAAATGAGAGTATCCTCCCCTTGTTTCTTTCACTTTGAGGAAGCCTTATGTTTTGGTCGACCATTTTCATTTCCCCGTAAATCTACACTGAAAATACGAATTTGTTCAAATCAATACAACTGCATGTTTTAACACGAAAATATCATAAAATGTATTCTAAATTGTACTTGCACATTATTTGAAATGAACTTAATTGTTATCAAGAACACATTTTATATTTTCGTGTTAAAACATGCAGTTGTATTGATTCAAACAAATTCGTATTTTCAGTGTAGATTTACGGGGAAATGAAAATGGCCGACTGAAACATAAGGCTTCCTCAAAGTGAAAGAAACAAGGGGAGGATACTCTCATTTATGTAGCTAATGTTCAGATTACCTCATAAATGATATGATGGTTGTTATGCAACCCCCCCCCACCTTAGCAGAATAAATATTGAATGATATTGCATATTGCATAAGAACCATCTAGTCAATTATAATTCTGCCCTGTTGGCTGGGGCGTTAGAATGCACTGACTGCACCTCTGCAGAGGGGTAAGACTCCCCCAATGGGGCCACCTGTTGGCGAGGGTGGCGACCCGTGATGCTTAAGGATAGAGCCCAGGTGGATGAGCAGTTCATGACATGCAATACTCCACTTTGGCCCTATCTTGGGCTAGACGGGCGGTCAGAGAGGCCCCCTCCGATCAATCGGCTGGTCACATCAAGCCCTAGCACCTATATGATTTTCCCAACCCTATTGCCCTTATGGCAAGCCCCAACCCCTTTTTATCATATGGGTGCTAGAAGGCGATGGCTGCGGGTCTACACGTCCTGGGAATGACGTTAAACTCTATCTGATGGTGAGGTTCCAGTTTTGGAGGTTTGGGGAATGTGGAGCACCCCTTCATCACCATTGCTCCCTAGTCCACTCTGACCCAGAGTGGTAGTACCTGTTTGGGTCCCATCTATGGGTTAAATAGAAAAATGTATTTATAAAAAAAATTGTATTATCCATTAAGAATTGATTTATTTCAAAACTTTATCGGCATTAAATGACCCACTGAGGTTGATATGTCGTAAAACAAAACAAACCAAAATCAATTATAATTAAGAGGCTTTGACCCTGAGGTCATTCAAATGTGCTCACTGATTTGCTAGGGAAGTCGGACAGACCCTCGGAAAATAAAGAATTAGTTAGAATAAGTAAGAGTCAGTGATACAGCTGTACACATAATGGTGTGGATAGTAAAGTTGGGTTTTGGGTAATAAATGGGTAATTTTCACCTTTAGTTGGCTAAATTCCTAGCAAATAAGGCAATTAGAGTAACCTCCCTTGACTTTCACTTTGAAACAAGCCGGTAGCTATTTTGAAAGTCTCCGTGCGAAATAAACAAATCTTAGAAACTTTTTCAAAAACAATACAACTGCATGCTTTAACACAAAAATATCATAAAATGTGTTCTTAATAACAATTAAGTTCATTTCAGATAATTTTATGCTAGGAATTTAGCCAACTGACTTTCACTTTGAAACAAGCTGGTAGCCATTTTGAAAGTCTTCGTGCGAAATAAACAAATCTTAGAAACTTTTTCAAAAACAACACAACTGCATGCTTTAACACAAAAATATCATAGAATGTGTTCTTAATAACAATTAAGTTCATTTCAAATAATGCGCACGCACAATTTTTTGCTAGGAATTTTGATAACTAAAGGTGAAAATTACCAATAAATGTGTACACAAAAGGAAAGGAGTCTCCCATTCCACTTTGGCCCTTACTTGGTATAGCGGAAATGACAGGCATGGTGAACAGCCAGCTAGCATCTATGAGTCAGCTTGTCTTTGTCGTTCAACGAGACAGCGAGTTGCGTACTGCATATGTAGGCAGCGTCTGGTCCAACGCGAACTCTGATCCATTTGAATACGAGGATGGGCAGTTACGACGCAATCTCCTGATTATGTGTTATAGGAGATATACACTATTGACCAATGGAATGCGCCGACAGGTTACTATAAGTAACACGGACAATTGTGGCTTAGCAGTAAGCCAATGCGAGTATGCCAATAGCTCTGTTCATCGGATGTAATTTCCACATCTCTCTATTGTATTTTTCTACTGTCTGTTAATACAGTTTTCTACATTTGTTACCCGTCGTTTTGTTCTTATTTGACCCCTTAAAACCTCACAACATTATTGTAGATAGCATTTGATTAGGTAACATTATGATTTGCATACGAACAATGTTGACAGACATAAAAGCAAAGTGTTTGACCCTCTTTGCAATGGTCTCTTAGAGTGACAAGACAAAGATTCGGTACAATGGAGAACTACTGTGTGTGTTGCAGGATTACCCTGGCTGAAAGACCCAACAGAGAACTACTGTGTGATTGTTCTAGGATAACCCTGGCTGAAAAACCCAACAGAGTTTTGTGCCTGACATACTTGGTTTAGCCTATTTGGCCACTTGCATGTGTATCTATGGGGTGGCAAGAGGTTTTGTGTTTTAAGATTTAAAAGGTAGTTGTGGTTATTCTTGGTGTGTGTTCTTAGGGTTTTACTTTTAACCCCATCTCATTTGGTGGTTGTGCTGAAAAGGAAGGAATTCAAGGAACGAAAGGAAAGAGACAAAGATAGAAGGTGGTTTTATGATTTAGGCTTTATTCACAGGTCAAAGCCGCCTGTTGCAAGGGAATATCTCCCTGGCTACTAGTAGAGACTAGACACAGTTAAGGCCTAAACTAGACTGCCTGAGAGATTCTCTATGGGATTGGAAGTGGGTCCTTTTTCTTGCACATGTGCGAAGGGTTCTTCCGGTGAAGACTCATCGGAATTTGTTTTTTTTTAAAATTTCAATTTTATTTTAGTTTTATTTTATTCCCCACATATCCAAATAAATTCCAATAAAAGGCTCTCCCTCATTTAACTCCATACATAGAAATAGACATATTTTACTAACCCAATAATTCATTAGAAATGATGAATATTGATATTTGAATGTTCCTATTTCTCTGAATTTTTAAGATGAGGCTTGATAATTAGTATTATTTGGATTATTCGTACTATTGTTCTCATCTTCATTGTTACCTGTACAATGTTTCGGCTTATGTGCCCTCCGGCCTTGTTCAGGTATTTCTTTTTGGACTCGGGAACCTTCTTGTCGTAATTGGGAGTCATTATGGAACTTTGAACCCAACCATTTATTCAATCCACGGGGTATCCTTTTCTCATTCCGCTAACCATAGCTGGGGTAGAGGTGTTAAGCTGTGTTAATTATTATTCTATGTTATGCTACTCTTGACCAGGATTGAACCTGCAGTCTAGAGATAACTGTCTCTTAGAACTGTCTTAACCTAACTCCTTTATCCACTAGGCTATGTGTCCATTTGAATGTCCCTGTCCAGTTATCCACTTTTTGCTTTGCTTTATAACTTGTGGCCAGTTTAGCTCAGTCGGTAGAGCGTTCGGCTAGGAATCACCAGATTCCCAATTCGATACCGGCCCTTGCAAACTCAGCGTATGAGTAGCACAAGGATCTCTACGGTAAAGTGAGGAGCTGATGGTAGGTGCGGCGCTCCACCTCAGACGCTAAAATAATCTCCTTGGTCTAGCACTAGTGAAAAGGGGATAGACTCCCTCGCTGTCTGGCTGATACGACTTTACTTTACTTATAACTTGTGGTAAAAGTAGGATAAAAGTATTGTTTCATGTTTGAAAAACATTGTTCCCATTCTGTCATCTCTGTCAACCATTGAAACAAGACACACCGACCCAATTTTAAGAGAAGCCCACATCATAAGACAGCTAAAAACATGAAGAAGAAAAAACAAAAAATACACACAGACACACACATGCATGCATATATATATATATATATATATATATATATATATGCTTGATTATAACCATAGATAGCATTGAAAATAATAATTACACCCATTTTAAAAAAATTGTTTGATAAGTGAGCTATTCTGTTTTATAGCTCATAATAAATCACAAATTTACAACTAACTCTTCTAAATACACCAGAAAGAATTCTGATATATTTGAAATGAAATCTATTAGACTAGAAACAGTAGGTAAGTTAAATTTTACAAATAAACAATGAAGATATATAAAAATAAAACGAAATAAGTCCCAAATCTTTCTACTTACACTTTTTGTATAGGTACAGAAAACACTATGATACGTTATTTTTTCTTCCTTATAAAATCAAATTCGTTTATTCAACTTAGATTCAATGAACTTTATTTTTTCTTAACTTAGATTTTTATATAAAACGCTTATTTTTTTTTTAAGATATCATAACAGAAATTCTAGCGACGCAAGAGGAGGGCGGAACTTTTTCATTGGAGGACAATATATCAGCGGTTACCGGTCGTAGAGTGTAGCATTTAGTTAGTAGCGCCTCCTGTGCGCGAGTGCACACAAACAAGGGCAGATCACCTACGTAAGAGAAGGCTGCAGCAAAATGTCGTCGATGGGTGACTCGAGTTGGTCAGCGGCTGCCTCGTCTTCTTCAGATCCACCTGACCATGGAGTGGCCGGAGCCGGTACTGATGGGACAGATATGTACAATCATCTCAACAATCTTGAGCCTACTGACAACGAAGTCGATGATGAACTCAAAGAGCTGCTCGACAGTAAGTAGCCTTCCACTTCCTCTCTTTTTATATACACTATTGTTACCTGTGTCTAGGATCTTTAAGGGAGTGAAGAGAAATGCTTATTTAAAAGCTGAGGTGCCTGGTTCGATTCCGAGTTCCTGCAGTTTACTTTTTTTTTTTTCAACGTACAGTGTGTAACATTGGTTATAATTACTTAAGATAATAGTGTGCTAGTAATTTTATTTTTGATGTACCATTGTCGACGTGTTCGTCAAATTAACAGCTGATATAGTCAGTATATCTTTTTTTTATTTACAGTTCAAAACGAAATATATATATATATATATATATATATATATATATATATATATGGGGTTGCATTTCTTTTAGAGGTTACTGATATCTGTCACGGAGTCTCATTTTTTAAAAGTCCTGTAGTTATATTTGCTTTAAAATAAAAACTGCAAGTATCTAATGATAGTTTTACATTGAGGTAGTTTAATCCCCAAGAAGTGCTGACAAACTTTGAAGGTACATTTCTTTTTAAATTTAATCTTTTTTGTTGTATAAGCAAAATATGCATTTAAAATAATATTTCTTTTTTACTGTTAAAATACATTTTTTTTATTTATGCATAATGCAAAGTCACTAAAAAATCTACGATTCAGCAATATACCTTTCCCTTTGCCCTCAAACAAGTAAAATAGTTTTTAGGTTAAAAGGATAAAAAAGGTGTAGAGGTTAATTTTCTCTCTCTTTTTTTTTCTTAAAAAAACAAAACAGTGTCCAATTTAATTTGTAAGCAAACTTAATATATTATAACTAAAAAAAAAAAAATCATATCATAGAATAATATTATCTTTCGTTAAACTAGGGTCTAAAAAGGCCACAGGGACCTAAAGTTAAAAAGGAATACCGAGGGTAAAAAATGGGGTCCCCCGGCCGTTAGAAAAATGACTTTCACTATGTGTATTCAAATTTCTTTTTAAAAACTCGTCAGGTTAATTTTCATTGTCTACATATCTTAAAGAATTTTTGAATAATATTAATATA
Organism: Doryteuthis pealeii; assembly: GCA_023376005.1. Classification (NCBI taxonomy): domain Eukaryota; kingdom Metazoa; phylum Mollusca; class Cephalopoda; order Myopsida; family Loliginidae; genus Doryteuthis; species Doryteuthis pealeii. Next base: position 95,588,603 of record CM042158.1, on the reverse strand, counting down.
TATATATATATATATATATATATGGCAACAAACTACTTGTTAAACAGAACATGCCTTTTTATGGATATTGAATTCAACACACACACACACACACACACACATATGTTGAATTCAATATACATAAAAAAAGGCATGTTTTGTTAAACAAGTAGTTTTTGTCTTATTTTTATTTTTTGTATGAAACTGAATTGAAGGTTTTGAATCATAGCATATTTTGAAAATAATGCAACCAAACTAATTTATAATTTTTTTTTTCTCGTTTAACTATTCATTTTTTTTTTTTTTTTTTTTTTTCATTTATTACCTTCAAATCAATAGATTCGTCTCAAACATTTTTTTTTTTATATAAATTACAAAATAATCCTTTCTGTTTGTTAAAATCAGAACCGAAGGAATGAGGAAAAATCCTTTTTAAATCTATTTTGTTTCCTGTGTATACAGACTATATTACTATTTTAGAAATATTTAACATCAACAATTCAATAGTCACTATCAATCATTGATTCTTTTTTTTTCTTTTTTTTAAATCCTGAAGTATTTTTTTTTCTTTTCCTTTCTTTTTTCTTTTTTTTTTTTTTTTTTCTTTCTTTTTTTTCTTTTTTCTTTTTTTTCTTTTTGCAAAAGTAAAATAAGAGATCAGATGATCCATTTATATAAATATTTGACTATCTTAATCATTTACTATCTATCTTAATTTCGGTTACTTTTTATCGCAACTCCCAATCCTTATACTTTCTACGATTGTTGAGAACAGATTTTAGTCTTCTTTATTTCCGGACTGATCTGTTTCTTATTAACGATCGTAGACGGACGATCTGGAAGTTGCGATAAAAAGCGATCGAGATGAAAGAAGAAGTAGTAGTCAAGTCAAGAATTAATTAATGATGCATCCAAATCCGTGTCTATATTGATGTGACTAAAAAGCTAAGAAGCATTTACTTTGTTGTTGTTTTTTCAGGAAGAAAATAAATAAAAAAATGCAATTCATTATTATCTCTATCTCTCTCTTCTTCCTCTTAACCTTTTAAGTAAAAGTGGTATTTAAAAAAATATTTTTATTCATTTTTTTGATTCAGTGTTATTTTTTTCTTTAATTCAGTCTTTTTAAGAAAATTCTATTTAGACTTATTTACTTATTGTCTACAATTAAGAATTAGTGCTTCATCCACTGACAGGTACGATGTGTTAAAAATCTGTTCCATAATTCAATGTTGTGTATGTTTTATATATATATATAATTATATATATAAAGAAGACGACGACAATCTCGAATATAATGGAACAATCAATGAATGAACGTATATATTTCTATCATCAACAATCCTAAGAGACGACTTTACTTATAAATGAACAACGAACCATCCCAGGCTGTTTTTTTCTCTTGCTGCTCTTTTCCGTTTTTTTTGTGCTTAATTCCCGTGACATCCAATTGTTATTTTTTAAATTTTATTTTCCAATCCAATATATTAATGTCGCTCTCCCCTATTAACTTTTTCGATCGTCCCTTCCTTGTTTAAAAAAAACAAAAACATTGTGATTGTTTTCTTTTAGTAGTCAGTCATTTAAAGAGACCATTCATTCATTCATTCATCGGAGGAAAACTACTATTACCTACCTCGAGATTGCTATGACTTGTAGTGTATTTAGGTTCCTACTATTCCGTAGTAAACAGACCCAGTGTAAACCCTACGAAATAGCATAGCTAATTTTATTTTGCCTCTAAATGTCTTTAAAAAAAAAGTGAAAAGAAAAAATAACTATTTATAGTTAAGTCAGAAAATAAACAAAAACGAAACCACTAATAGACATTTAAAAAAAAATCAAAATTGATACGAATGTAAAAAACAAACAAAAACATTTTTTAAACAAAAGAATAAATCTATCTTTTTTTTTTCTTTTTTTTCTGTTGTCAATGTAAGAAAGGATAAAAAAATGCATTTCATTATTATTAGTTAATAATGATCGATGATTCAAAGAAACGTTTGATGTTTTGTTTGTTGAATAATGAAGTGAATATTGTCCATTTAAATAATCACCATTATCAATCACAACATGTTGGTCGGAGAGTATTACGATCAAAACATTTTTAAAGACGAAAAAAATAAAAAAATTTTTATTTCTTTTTAACGAATTTTATATCGTTTAAATTTTCAGACAGGAAACACAAAATGTAAATGAATTTATTTATTTTTTCCGCTTTTAGCGAATGAGGTAAATTTATGCTTCTGTGTAGACGACAGCAAATAATAACTAAATTATTTACACTTGTCTCAGCCAACAGACACACATTTTAACCTTACTTTAAATTTTCTCCCTCTATCTTATTGTATTTACTTTTTATCGAAAAATACTTTTAAGAGATAACATTTTTCAATATTGGCATTAATTTGCTATTTCGTAGAAAGTCGACGACAGAACTAAACGGCCTTTGTGTTAAGGCGCAAAAAAGTAAATAAAGAAAAAATGGGAGGTACGGAACTTGGATATCTACATAACCCATAGATATGTCGATGTACCCGGAAGGAATTATCATGTATTAAATAATTGCTTCTCTCAAGTGAGATGCTAATTTTGTTTGGGTTTTCCTATCGGGTACTGACTGCATATTTTACACTTTTCTCACACTAACGTCTAATTTTTCTTTTTCTTTCTTTAACAACAAGCAATAAAATTATTAGTTATTTTCATAAAAACTGACTTGATTGTCACGATTTCCGTCTACACCTGACTGTCTATCTGTCTGTCTGTCTGTTTATAGTACTGACTATACCTATTTTACAGTTTTCTTTTCTCACACAAACATCTAATTTTTCTACAAACAACAAAATTATTTGCTATTTTCATAAAAACCTGGCTTAATTATCATGATTTCCATCTACACCTCTCTCTCTCTGTTTCTACCTGTCTACATCTCTCTCTCTGTCTACATCCCTGTCTACATCTCTCTCTATCTGTCTACATCTCTCTCTCTCTGTCTCTACATCTATCTGTCTGTCTACATCTCTCTCTCTCTCTACATCTGTCTGTCTACATCTCTCTCTCTCTCTCTACATCTGTCTGTCTACATCTCTCTCTCTCTCTCTACATCTGTCTGTCTACATCTCTCTCTCTCTCTACATCTGTCTGTCTGTCTACATCTCTCTCTCTCTCTCTCTACATCTGTCTGTCTGTCTACATCTCTCTCTCTCTCTCTCTACATCTGTCTGTCTGTCTACATCTCTCTCTCTCTCTCTACATCTGTCTGTCTGTCTACATCTCTCTCTCTCTCTCTCTACATCTGTCTGTCTGTCTACATCTCTCTCTCTCTCTCTACATCTGTCTGTCTGTCACATCTCTCTCTCTCTCTCTCTACATCTGTCTGTCTGTCAACATCTCTCTCTCTCTCTCTCTCTACATCTGTCTGTCTGTCTACATCTGTCTGTCTGTCTCATCTCTCTCTCTACATCTGTCTGTCTACATCTCTCTCTCTCTCTACATCTCTGTCTGTCTACATCTCTCTCTCTCTCTCTACATCTGTCTGTCTACATCTCTCTCTCTCTCTACATCTGTCTGTCTATCTCTCTCTCTCTCTCTCTCTACATCTGTCTGTCTGTCTACATCTCTCTCTCTCTCTACATCTGTCTGTCTGTCTCTCTCTCTCTCTCTCTCTGTCTGTCTACATCTGTCTGTCTGTCTACATCTCTCTCTCTCTCTCTACATCTGTCTGTCTGTCTACATCTCTCTCTCTCTCTCTCTCTACATCTGTCTGTCTACATCTCTCTCTCTCTCTCTACATCTGTCTGTCTGTCTACATCTCTCTCTCTCTCTCTCTACATCTGTCTGTCTGTCTACATCTCTCTCTCTCTACATCTGTCTGTCTGTCTGTCTACATCTCTCTCTCTCTCTACATCTGTCTACATCACTCTCTCTCTCTCTATCCATCTGTCTGTCTGTCTACATATCTCTCTCTGTTTACAACTCTCTATCCGTCTGTCTCTTAGATGGCTAGTTAGATGTCTTTAGTTGGGACCCATAAATTTTCCCGGGGACTCGTTCAAAGCAAATATGTGTACCAAATTTTCTTGGTATTTTTTACCTGTGTGATGAGATTTCAATGTTCACTATGTATTCACCTCGGAACTCTTTCTTATTCAAACATAGTCCTATTATCATTGTAATCTGAGTCCTTCTGCTCATTTACAAGTGACATGTGTGAGAGCTGCTGTGAGCAGTTTAAAGTAGGCTAAGAGTTATAAATATATAATCAACATCATCAGGTTGTGCTGGCAGTACAGATATCCATCACTCTCTCTCGGTCATTGCCCCTGGGAGAGGTCCTTTGTGCAGCATCCAGAATCCACACAGAGCTGATTAATGTAGCTTTTTGCTGGTTGGCCTACACTGGTGTGTCCAGGTGTAGGTGTCCATAGAAGAATGTTACTTATGTGTTCATCTTTTTGATCAGAAATTTGATCTCCCCATCATTTTTATAATAATAATAATAATATCTTTTACAGCTAGTATATTAGGTCTGAGACCTGTCAGCTGTTCCTTATAAACATTCATTTTAATTCCACAGAATATTTATACTCTTTCCACAGATTATCCAACATTGCCTTAAAGGAATTTAGAGATGGGGCATTCACTATTGATGATGGTAGTTTATTCCATGTATTCACTCTGTTACTAAAATAATTTTGTCTTGCATTTGCTTTACAAATTTTTTTTTAAAGAGTTTTAATTTATGACCCCTGGTATTGATATTTTGAGCAATGTTTAGTAGGTCAAAGTTCGTTGAATAAAATCCATGTGTATATTTGTAGACTTCAGTCATATCTCTTCTTGTACGTCGATAAAACAAACTTGGTACATCAATCTTCCTAAGTATTTCTTTTTACAAAAGGTTTTTTTTTTAATCCTTCATTATTTTAGTAGCTCTCCTCTGAACTCCCTCAATGAGTTTTATGTCCTTGATTAGTCTTGGACAACAAACCACATTAGCAAATTCCAAATGAGGTCTTATAGGATTAGAAAGTTTTGTATTTAAAAATCAAACTGAAAATGTCTTTTCTGACAAATGGTCTGAAGGAGACTAAAAATAATAATGTAATAAAATACAAAACCTGTTTTAGAATGTTCAATATAAATACAAACTAGACAAAACGTGACCCATTGGGTCACCCATTCAGCTCTGGGTAGATAATTGAGATTAGGGGAAAAAGGAGTTAGCAAAGCAAACAAAATTATTAAATTATTATAAAAATAAATACGGCCGGACGAAACCTTAAAATCATTTTGTATGCTTTCTAAGAAAGTAAATGTTTGACCTCGTTTAAGCTATGGGTTGCTGGTTGTGAAATTTAACATAGAAATACATTTCAAATTCCAGAGAAACTAACATTATATAATGAGGAGGTAGTCAAGCGATACATAGAGGGGAAGAAAGAGATAGACACAGAGTAAAGTAAGAGATTGGTTGGTTTTTGACTTAATTGCAAATTACGACTAATTAGAACCAATTAAAACAGAATTTTTTTCAAATATAATTCAATCCTAAAAGTAAGGAATAATTTTGTATAATTTTTGTGTCATTAAACTAAACAGTAAAAAAGCCCTTAGGAAGCAAAAGTTGATTAACTGAGCTTTAGTATAATAATAGATATATATATATGATCCAAAAATCCGGAGAAGAAATCTTCCTTATGACATAAAATTTTTTTTTTTTTAAAAGTGTCGTAGTTTGCAGAGCTCAATGTGTGCTCTTATTGTCAGTCACAGAGCAAACTTATATAAGTAAAAAATATAACAAAAGATTTAGATTTTTTGCATTATAGCCCATTTCAGGAAGCCTAGAGCAAATGTCTAGCTATTCCAATCATCAGATGCCAATGATGAATTCTTTATTATTCTTAAGGCAGTTGAAAACAAATTTTTTTATTTGATTGTCCTGTGTTCCTCTGTGTATCCCCCCCTCTGGAAGTTAATTAACCATCAGTCATAAATTAACATCTTGCCCAGTTTGTGTTATATATATATATATATATATATATATAAAGATTTATCCAAAACTTGGTAGTAAGGGATGATTCTATATGTGATTTCTAAGATCCACTGTACTAATATTGATGATCCAGTATGTATAAATACAGCGAATCTTTAAATCACTGAAGAGAGCTCAATGTAAAATAACCTTTTAGATTATATACAGAGCAATATTTATCAATAAAGGAAGGAAGAACTCAATACAGTAATCCCATAATAAATTTATTTCAACGAAAATTGGGGCCCATATAAATCTAAGTTGATTTAAACCGGCTCCCCAAATTTTCGCCTCATCAGATGGGTCTCATGGGCCCCAATTTTCGTCGAAATAAATTTATTATGGGATTACTGTATTGAGTTCTTCCTTCCTTTATTGATATATATATATATATATATATATATAAAAGTTAAAGGAAATGAATCCGACAATATGAGTATGAAAAGGTGGAATGAAAACATCACACAATGCTGTTAAAGAGAAAACAATTTATAATATAATCATAGCTGATACTGATCAATATTTCGATTTTACAAAAATCATCATCAGAGCTCATTCACTCCGTAGTTGTTTGGGTCGGAGAAGAATGTCAAATCAGTTCACAAACAAAAAACCTTAATACTGCAAAGAAGAACGAAAGTTGTTACATTATTCACCAATGTAGGCATTCGCGCCATATATATGTCGGTCATGTCTCTATGTATACCTTTTTGTCGGTAAAACATCAGTATCAGCTATGATTATATTATAAATTGTTTTCTCTTTAACAGCATTGTGTGATGTTTTCATTCCACCTTTTCATACTCATATTGTCGGATTCATTTCCTTTCTTTTAACTTGTATATGTATAACCATCATCATCAAGTCGTGCCGTTGGCACGAATATCCATGACAATCTCTCTCCATCCATGACAATCTCTCTCCATCCGTCCCTATCGCTCATCATTCTCAGGAGGTCCTCTATGCAGCATCCTGTATCCGCACAGAGCTGATCAATGTACGTCTTTGCTGGTTGGCCCACACTGGCGGGCCCATGTGCTAGTTTCCATAGGAGGACGTCGTTTATGAGTTCGTCCTTGCTTCTCTAGCAGTGTCCCACGTGTCTTGTCTGTCTTACTCTGATGGTTTGGGTGATATGTGGCAGGTGGCCGTACAGCTGCTTTCTTGTGGGCTGCTGTTTCCATGTCTAGTTTATTCTCTAGTAGTTTCGTTAGGGTCCAGGTGGTGCAGCCATACAGCAGCACTGACACAACAACAGCCTGGAAGATATATATCACACACGGGTAAACTTTGAACTCCATTAAAACCTCAGAGGAACTAATGTTCCTTTTCTCCTACTTAATTATATGTATCTACTCTTTTCTGTTTAATGTTAATGGGGGATCAGATAAAGTAAACAAGAGAAATGGTGATTGTAGTTCACTGGTCGATTCTCTTAATGATATATAAAAAATATGTTTATAAATTTCAAGAATACCCTTGGTTTTGTCACAAAATTAATTTAAAAAGTTATGTTTTTACATACAGATAAAATACAGAAGACTGAAATGATAATGCAAGATCAGGTTGTTGGAAATTAACAAGGTTTTATTTAACACAGCGTAGAGAATGCTTCTACCCTAAAAGTGACTTAACTAGCTTGCATGTGTTGGAAGACTGAATGATAATGCAAGACCAGGTAGTTGGAAATTAACAAGGTTTTATTTAACACAGGGTAGAGAATGCTTCTACCCTAAAAGTGACTTAACTAGCTTGCATGTGTTGGAAGACTGAATGATAATGCCAGACCAGGTTGTTGGAAAATTAACAAGGTTTTATTTAACACAGGGTAGAGAATGCTTCTACCCTAAAAATGACTTAACTAGCCCAACCGTGCCGAGCACGTGGTCAGTTGTGTATTAGATAGGAATACTTGATATCATATAACTGCAAAAAACTCTTAAGAAACTACTACACAAAAATTTAAATATAAATGTACAATGAATGCAATTCTCTAACCTCTTGGCATAAAATAACCCTAGATGGGTTGATATGCCATTAAAATCAATCAATCTAGTACTGCTTTCATGTTAGTCAATATGGATTCTCTGGAGGTCTTGAAGATCTTACATTTTATAAAGATAGGTGTATCCCCCCCCCCCAAGACAGGATGTGACACAAGGGCAATTTATAAGCAGAATAAAGCTGCTTTGAATTCAGTTTTCCTTCTTCTAGACTAGTTGCCTGACCAAGACTTTGATCTAGTGCGAACAAAATACTACCAAGCAAATAATTTGAAAAAACCTTTTCACGAAAATAAGACTATTCAGGATTTTACATTTCCTAAAAGAAGTCGGATTATACTAAAAAATATGAACAATAGTTAAAATCTATACATATATACATTTAGTATTATCTGCATTATTCGGACTATTGTCCTCGTCTTCATTGTTATCTGTTTTGGACGATATGCCCTCCAGCCTTCTTCAGGTATTTCTTGTCGGACTAATCATCAAGCCTCATCTCAAACATTCAGAGAAATAATATATACATTTGTTTGCTACCAAACTACCGCTATGAACCCAAAACTTAGCATTAAATGACCCACTGAGGTTGATATGCCGTAAAACAAACTAAACCAAACCAACTACTACTTACCCATACCTAAGGGTGGGGTGAGGAGAAAGGGCATTAGCATGAAGAGAAATGCAATTTGTCTCGTCCAGAATTTGAACTCTGGACACTTAATTCCATTTCCTATGATGGTAACCATTACACTAATCATGCCTCCTCTTTATGAATATATATATATAAAGTAAAGTCGACGGGGCGGCCTAAAGTTGGTACCAGCGAGGGAGTCTATCCCCTTTTCAATAGCGCTAGACCAAGGAGATTGTTTTAGCATCTGAGGTGGAGCGCTACACCTACCATAAGCTCCTTACTTTACCACACAGATCCCTGTGCTACTCATACACTGAGTTGGCGAGGACCAGTATCGAACTAGGAACCTTGTGGTTTCTAGCCGAACGCTCTACCGACTGAGCTAACTCGGCCCATATATATATATATATATATATATATACATATATACTAGCAAATATATGCACCCTCCGGGTGCAAGTATTTAAGTTTTAATGTAATAAAATATTGTATTAAATTAGAAAGGCTAATGAAACTAAATAAGAATGCAGATAAAAAGATTTATAACAGAGGGAGTATAATCGAAAAATAGAACAACTGAAACTTACTCTTCCATCACTCTCGTCTTTCATTGTTATTTTTTCTAATTTAAGTATTTAGTTATAAGAGGAAGTAAAGAATAAAATGAGTTATTTTTCCTTGTTAGTGGATTTAATTTAAGATTCATTGAAGAGATTTTTGCTTATATTCATTAAAATAAAACCAAACAGTTAGAAATCAATAATACTAAGCACATATTTATTAAATTCGATTTTTTTAATATCAATATGCAAATTAGCCTTCCCGTTCACACTGTAAACCGCTATTTTGTTGTATATATAAATATAATTGCATGTTGTCAGTATGTAGACATAGTTAACAGTATTAATAATGTAAAACAATTTTATTAATAATTGAGGTTTAAATAGAAATAAAATCATGGAGAATGTGATATCAATAACTAAGGGAATCGTGACTTGAGTAGCGATATAGTTTCAGTTACAAACAGAAAAACACACAATCTCCATTATAATAACTAGCAAATATATGCACCCTCCGGGTGCAAGTCTTTAAGTTTTAATGTAATGAAATATCATATTAAATCAGAGGCAGACAAAAAGATATGTAACAGAGTGGGGGTATAATAGAAAAATAGAAATGAAACTTACTCTTCCATCACTCCCGTCTTTCATTGCTGAATTTTACTTATTTAACAATTTAGTTAAATTAGGAAATAAAGAATAAAATGACAGTTATTTTTTCTTGTTAATGGATTTCATTGAAGAGATTTTTGCTTATATTCATTAAAATAAAACCAAACAGTTAGAAATTAATAATACTATGCACATATTTAATAAAATCACATTTTTAATATCAATATGTAAATTAGCCTTCCCATTCACACTGCAAACCGCTATTTTGTGTATATATAAATACAATTGCATGTTATTTGTATGTTGATATGGTCAACAGTGGCTTCGGCCTCTGGACCATTGATATAATTAACGGCGTCGATCCCAGGGGGCCATCCCCCCAGGCAACACCTGCCCCCTCGATTTAAAGGGGCAGGGCTGGGTTTATTGCCCAGTGCCTGAGGCGCCCCCTTGAGGGGGAATGCCGACGGGATCGACGCAATTTTTCACCTGCCACTCCATGAGCTTCGGTTTGTGGGTGGTCCCACGTTAATAGGGACTTTGTGCCTGACCCGTACAAGTGGGATACGCGGTAAATACAGTATGTAGATATGGACAACACTAATAAAAAGGTGAAGCAATTTTATTAATAATTGAGGTTTAAATATAAATAAAATCATGGAGAATGTGATATCAATAACTAAGGGAATTGTGACTTGAGTAGCGATATAGTTTCGGTTACAGACATAAAAACACACAATCTCCATTATAATAAGATATATATGAAGTCATCCCTTTTTAGTGTTAAACTCCTTATTGCTCTTTTCAACCCACTTGTTGTAATGTTCATATAGGCTAAGTGCTTTTTCTTGTAGAATGTTTCCATCAAAAAGAACACACTGTGTTTTCTTCTAGCCATTTAATGCTTTCTTGGTCTTTATAAACATTTTATCTCTAACCTGACAGACTATTTTCACTGTTCCAGTTCACAAATTTTATTTTCTCTTTGTTTTATCACATAAACAAAAGCCTTATTTCAGCCATGTCAACTGAGGGTTTAGAATACACTGCACCTCTGCAGAAGGGTAAGACCCCCCCATCCCCTCAAATGGGGCCACCTGTTGGCTGTGGGTGGTGACCTGTGATGCTTAAGGAAGGAATCTTAGTGGCTGAGCAGTCCATGACATGCAACACTCCAATTTGGCCTTTACTTAGGCTAGACGAGCGGTCGGACAGGCCCCCTCCGATCACCCCCAAATTGGGCCACCTATTGGCCGTGGGTGGCAACCCATGATACTTAAAGATAAAACCCAGGTGGTTGAGCAATTCATGACCTGCAACACTCCACTCTGGCCTTTACTTAGGCTAGATGGGTGGTCAGAGAGGCCCCCTCCAATCAATCGGCTGTCAAGTCAAGCCCTAGCACCTATATGATTGTCCCAACCCTACTGCCCTTATGGCAACCCCCAACCCCTTTTTATTATATGGGTGCTAGAAGGTGGTGGCTGAGGGTGTTCATGTCCTGGGTATGATGTTAAACTCTGATGGTGAGATTTCAGTTTTGGAGGTCTCGGGAATGTGGAGCACCCCTTCATCACTTGCTCCCAAGTCCGCTCTGACCTTGAATAGTAGTACCTGTTAGGGTCCTATCTATGGGTTAAATTGAAAAATGTGTTAATAAAAAAAAATTGAGTATCTGTTAGGAAGACCTAACAAAAATAGTTGCTCCCCTTTGATCAGTAGGGAACTGACTGGAACCCGGATATGGGAATTCAGCCATGTTACTTTGGACTGGGGTTTGGACTGTACTGACTTTCGTCAGCACGGTTGGGCTAGTTAAGTCACTTTTAGGGTAGAAGCATTTTCTACCCTGTGTTAAATAAAAACTTGTTAATTTTCCGACAACCTGGTCATGCATTATCATTCCAGTCTTCCATATTTTTATCTGTATGTTAAAAACATAACAGTATCCATTAAGAATTAATTTATTTCAAAATTTTGTCGGCATTAAATGACTCAAGCAGGACACTGCTGGAGAAGTAAGGAAGAACTCATAAGCGACGTTCTCCTGTGGAAGCCAACACATGGACATGCAAGTGTGGGGTGCCCAGCAAGGACCTACATTGACCAGCTATGTGAAGATGCTGGCTGTTCCACAGAGGAGATCCCAGGTGCAATGAATGATAGGGAGGGTTGGCATAAGATTGTTGTCGATACCCGTGCTACATGCGCGACATGATGATGATGAAATGACCCACGAGGTTAAAACAAAACAAAAACTGATTCAATACTTGCAACTTTAGTTGAAGGTTTAGCATTTTTAAAATCTTCTTAGACTTTTCATTACGGTTTTTTGTACTTTTACCACCTAGCTTTATTGGAGACATTTCTCATACAAAAGAGTAACACAATTAGCAGAGGGGCCGGGTTAGCTCAGTCGGTAGAGCGTTCGGCTAGAAACCACAAGATTCCTAGTTCGATACTGGTCCTCGCCAACTCAGCGTATGAGTAGCACTGGGATCTGTGCGGTAAAGTAAGTAGCTGATGGTAGGTGTGGCGCTCCATCTCAGACGCTAAAATAATCTCCTTGGTCTAGCACTAGTGAAAAGGGGATAGACTCCCTCGCTGACTGGCTGATGCCGACTTTAGGCCGCCCCAACAACTTTACTTACTTTACTTACAACCACAACACATGTTGTGGGGAAGTTAGGAACTCTTTAATGTAATAATGATAGCAGAAGATATTAGTTTTCTTCTGTACCTTAGGTAATGCAATTTCATGAAGAAAACAGGATATTAAGTTCTAAAGCTATTCTGAATTGAATAAAAAAAATATTTTCTATCTGAATATGTTTTTAAAACACCACAAGATATGGGGTGTGTGTGTGTGTGTGTACCTGTAATAATAATATTTTGTTGTTGGCATCCTTCCATCTACGAGAGACAATGGTGTAGTGTCCAAATTTATTTTTAACTACATAAGCTGGGTGGGTTCATATGGAGGATAAGCTGTTGCCCAAGCAGCAAATCCCCCCCCCTCTCCACACTGCCGCTGTGATCCAAAGGAAAAGTAAGGAACCAATACAGTTTGGCAGCGTTAGTGTCGCAGGAGTTGCTGGGTTGCACTGAATTTCAGCATCACACCACCTTTAGGGACTCCAGCACCTGATAATAATAATAATAATAATATTACTGGCATTTCAGTCTCAGAAGACTATAATATAGTTTTTGTGCACCTGAAGTTACAACGCCTCCTGTGACTGTAAAGTCCAATGTTAGAAAAACATTCTCGATCACAGATGTCGCATGTGAAAGTTGTCCCTGAAGATGTTGATGTGCCGGTGCTTTGTTGCCGCTGCTTTCTTCTGGACCTCTTAGCTTCATGGTGTTGCACCAGAGTGACTTCAGACATGAATAGTCCTCTACAGAGAGCCTGCCGCCACCGAGGGCGGTCCTGTGCCAAATTTTCCCAGCTGGAAGGGGCAATGCCAAAGCACTTGAGATCGTTCTTGGTTGGTTGGTTTATTGATCTTAACGGCATATCAACCCGTCCAGGGTTATATCATGCCTAGCGGTTGGGGTGTTATAGATATTGTGCATTCATATATATACTTTTAGTAATTGGTTTTAACAATGTGTTAGCATTATTGGGAATTATATTGTATGGCATTGATTTGTTTCATGTCTATATTCTATGGTATAATTTTATTTCCCTTAAAAAAGAGAAAATATCCCCAATGTTAACATTTTCAAATAGATCCTTCATATTGTTTGCTTTAAAATAATGTTTTCTGATGTGAGCAAAAAATCTGCATTCCATCAATAAGTGTTTGACTGTTAGGGGTGTTTGACATGTTTCACATTGTGGTTGTTGTTCTTGTTTGAGTATATAAGAGTGTGTTAGTTTTGTATGACCAATGCATAATCGGGACATAATGACATAATGTCAAGATCGTTCTTGTAGACATCCTTGAATCGCAGCTGGGGGTGACCAATCTGTCTCTTACCAGACAAAAGCTCTGCATAAAGGGTATCCTTCGGTATTCGTCCATCATTCATTCGGCGGACATGACCCAGCCATTGGAGATGATGGCTGGGTCAATAATAATAATAATCTATTAATAATGGAGATTCGCTTCCGGTTTTTGTCTGTAACAAAAATGTCACTGCTTACGTCACATTACCCAAAATCGTCATAACATAGAATAAATACACTCAAAATTTGAACATGCAACATTAGACAGTCCTCATTGTTTTTTAAAACAAGTTTTAATAAATACATGACTGGTATTATATATCTATATATAGTTTGTTTTATTTTAATACATATTTAAAGTTTACATTTCAAATTGTTTTATTTTTTTAATCCTTTAAGGAATTTGATGATTTTACTTACTTAGGGTACAAACTCGCTGACATTGAATTTTTTTACTCCCACCCCTCAGGCAATATGTTTCAAAAATTTATTTTTACATCGCCCGGAGGGCGTTTTTTTTTTTGTACTAGTAAAAATAATAGATGAAATACAAATAAGAAAAGTTGTATGAAAAAGTACTCAATGCTTTTATGCAGAGTATGCTCGTCCATATTAGCATTGAGCGAATCTAAAATCCTAAATATCTAAATTATCTTCTCGTTGATTTTGTTACTTGGAGTTTCATGTGGACTACACAAATCATGGAAGCTATATGGCCACCTGCCTCCTATCACACAAACCATCCGAGTAAGACGAACAAGACATGCCGGACACTGCTGTAAGATTCAAAGTTAATTAATGAACATACAATTCCGACACGTTGTGAGACAAAACATTTATTATATATAACAGCACATGGAAACGATAAGATACATAATGTACAGGAGAATAGAACATGTAAATACATATACAATATTTAGGTATAAACAAGATACCCAAATGTATGTAAAATATAAATATTACAGAACTGGAACTAAAGGATAGTCCATGCTGTATAAAGGACTTATAGTAATGTAAGGGGGGGGGGCACCGAGAAGGGGGGGGGGTAGATAGACTCTAGCCCATAGCAGTTCTTGAGAAGATCCAGCTAAAAGAGGAAGACAAGTTCCAATGAACGCTAAATACCAGAGGTCCCCTAGTAGGAACAAACAGTAACGCAGCGAGAAGATAACTCTTCCGGCAAAGGGAAGATAATCCCCTACACTGCTGAAGAAGTAAGGATGAACTCGTAAGTGCCGTCCTTCTATGGAAACCAGCCCATAGACATACTAGTGTATGTCGTCCAGCAAAGACCTACATAGAGCAGCTCTGTGCGGATACTGTATGCTGTGTGGAGGATCTCCCAGGGTCAATGAATGGTAGGGATGGTTGGTGAGAGATTGTCATGGATATCTGCGCTGCTAGTGTAACATGATGATGTCACAATCATCAGATATAAAAAAAAATGGCTCGTCAACTTCCTTTTAAGGGATGAGAATGTTGTCACATGGCCTGATGTTTGTAGAAAATAGAAATAGAAATAAGAAATTTATTAATCAATAGTAGTACAAATTATTAAAAAAAATTATAAGTAAAAGAAAAACTTTATTGGTTTAAACTACTATTGAAGGGAGGCCATGCCTAATAGCGTGAAGCTAATCCCATGGACATGACCACCCTTGGACGCTCACAGGAAACGATACATGAAACACACAACGTAAACATATACATATATATCATGAGACAAATTAGCCGTGTGAGAATCTAAATGCAAATCTGTTGTTTATAAGAGGCAATAAAATGATTTTTCAAAAGTGTTTTAAGGACAAAATAATTTACTGAAAACAGCTTCATCTTTTCTTTATCAAAAAATAACGACTGAACAGTATTCCAAGAATTAATTGCATTAAAACGAATCGAATTATGCCCAAAACTAACAGTGTTGATGATAGGGAAATTAAACAAACCAGATTGGTCAGCACGAGTGACATGAGCATGGGTGAAGTCAACTGCAAAAGCATTCTGAACAGAAACAGGCATTTTATTGTGGAATAGTTTATGTAAGAACAAAATATTTTCACAATGGACCATATCAGAAAATTTGAGAATCTCCAAATTTTCATACAGGTTGTTAGATGATGTCCTAGGAGGCACAAAGAACATAAGTCTCACAGCAAAGTTTTGTACACAACACACACACACACTCACAAAAAGTTATAAATTTATGGATTTTTGTTTTTATCCATAGATCTGAACAATCCAAAATATGTAGAAATGCTGGTAAAATCCATTTTGAAATCATCATCATCATCATCATCATCATCATGTTGCGCAATTAGCATGGATATTCATAACAATCTCTTGCCAACCTTCTCTATCAGTCATTGCCCCAGGGAGGTCCTCTGCACAGCATCCAATATCCGCGCAGAGTTGGTCAATGTAGCTCCTTGCTGGGTGGCCCACATTAGCATGTCCATGTGTTGGTCTCCACAGGAGAACGTCGCATATGAGTTTGTTCTTGCTCCTCCAGAATGTCTTATCCATCTCACTCGGATAGTTTGTGAGATAGGGAGCAGATGGCCATACAGCTGTTTCCTTGTGGGGTGCTGTTTCCATGACTTGTTCAAGATCGTTAGGTGGTAAATGATATAGAAGGATTTAGTTAGTATGTCTACATTTTAGAAATCAATTCACTTTTTTTGTCCAGCAATATATTATTTTCAGCTTATTACAGAATTTTTTTCCTGGCATAATTTGCATTTATTATAATCACCTCCTTACTTATGGACTCCCAATATCCTATTTTATTATGGGAAATTACCAGTTTCATCTTTTATCTATCTGCCATTATTTTTATATATATATATATATATATATATATTTTTTTTGGGGGGGGGGAGGTGAATATGTGCTTAATTGAAGTCATACCTATTTTGAAAATTAATTAGTTGATAATTAATGAATTAGGCGAATATATATATGTTCAAATGTAAAGCGTAAACAAATCGAGAAAGTCATTCTCTGTATGTACATTTCGGCCTATTATGCCTCATCAGCAGAAATAGGCTGAAATGTACATACAGAGATTGACTTTTTCTCGATTTGTTTACGCTTTACATTTGAACATATATATTCGCCTAATTCATTAATTATCAACTAATTAATTTTCAAATTAGGTATGACTTCAATTAAGCACATATTCTCCCAAAAATTGTCGGCATAGCCATATCAAACAAACTGTTTGCGTACTTTCATATATATATATATATATATATATATATATGTGTGTGTGTGTTAGGGTGACAGGAATTCATCGGTGCTTGGTTACTATGGTCACATAGGCGAGAAACTGTCGTTAACCATGTGTTGTTGACTTTATGTCCACTCTATCCTAACTTTGTATACATGCACTATCCATGATATTAAGCACTATTTATTTATTTATTTTCATCATACAACATGTAATAAATACCACATGCGATACCCTGTCCTCATCAGCTGCTAATTAGGTGTGATAACAGTTTTGGTGGTTAAAAGCGGGACTGCCATACCTAGTGCCACCAAGCAGCCTTTTGGCCACTGGATAGGGTATTTTAAAAAAATTAAATAATAAAATACTGCCCTGTCGGCAGGGGTGTTAGAATGCACCGACTGCACCTCTGCAGAGGGTAAGACTCCCCCAATGGGGCCACCTGTTGGCTGTGGGTGGCGACCTGTGATGCTTAAGGATAGAACCCAGGTGGCTGAGCAGTCCATTACTTGCAATATTCCACTTTAGGCTTTTCTTGGGCTATACGGGAGGTCGGAGAGGCCCCCTGCGATCAATCGGCTGGCCACATAAAGCCCTAGCACCTATATGATTGCCCCAACCCTATTGCCCTTGTGGCAACCCCCCAATCCTTCTTATCATATGGGTGATAGAAGGCGGTGGCTGAGGGTCTACATGTCCTGGGAATGACGTTAAACTCTATCTGATGGTGAGGTTCCAGTTCTGGAGGTTTGGGGAATGTGGAGCACCCATTCATCACCATTGCTCCCTGGTCCATTCTGACCCGGAGTGTTAGTACCTGTTAGGGTCCTATTTATGAGTTAAATAGAAAAACATGAGTTTATGAACAAAATTGTATTATGCAATAAAAATGAATTTATTTCACAACTTTGTCAGCATTAAATGACCCACTGAGGTTGATATGCCGTAAAACAAAACAAAACAAAATAAATAGATGAATAAGTAAATAAGGTCCGTTCATCTTAGCAAATCTATCTATATATGTATATAATAATACCCATAAAATATAGTTTTCTTAAACCATTCATCAATCTTTCTAATATATAATTGAAGATAGTCTTTTTATTTGTTTACTTATTTATCTAATTAATTTAATCTATTTTATTTTATTTTACAACTGTAAAAAGTTACTCAAATTTTTCTAGCTGAACTTTTAAATTCGAAAATGATACATCTGTCGCAATATTCCACCGGATGTAAACCAGACTAGATTAGATATATATAAAACAATTCAAATCTTTTCCCAATAGAACACCACAAAGGTAAGAGACCAATTTTATCTTCTCCAATACCTTATATAATAATTATATTAATTTGATGCTTCAAAAGAGTCTAATAATAGATGAGGAAAACTTTCCATTTGAATGTATTTTGTGATTTTCTTAACGGGTTTACTTATACCCATTAATTACATTAGGGGCTTGTATTAACTGTTATTACTTGGCCCTCGTCAACTCAGCGTATGAGTAGCACACGGATCTGTGCGGTAAAGTAAGGAGCTGGTGGTAGGTGTGGCGCCCCACCTCAGATGCCAAAATAATCTCCTTGGTCTAGCGCTAGTGAAAAGGGGATAGACTCCCTCACTGTCTGGTCGATACCGACATTAAGCCACCCCCGACGACTTTTACTTGGGCTTGAAGGGTGACCGGAGAGGCCTCCTCCGATCAATTGTCTGGTCACATCAAGCTCTAGAATCTATATAATTGTCCCGACCCTATTGCCCTTATGGCAAGCCCCAACCCCTTTTTATCATATGGGTGCTAGAAGGCAGTGACAGAGGATCTTCATGTCCTGGGAATGACGTTAAACTCTATCTGATAGTGAGGTTCCAGTTCTGGAGGTCTGGGGAATATGGAGCACCCCTTCATCACCATTGCTCCCTGGTCTGCTCTGACCTGGAATGGTAGTACCTGTTAGGGTCCCATCTATGGGTTAAATAGTAAAACGTGTTCATAAAAAAAATTGAGTATCCATTAAGAATGAACTTATTTCAAAACTTTGCTGGTATTAAATGACCCACTGAGGTTGATATGCTGTAAAACAAAACAAACCAATTAACCGTTATTAACTGTCCCTGATGTCACACAATCAAATGAGTAGCATATTGATAAATTTTGCATGTATAAGGTATCTGCTTAAGATTTTTTACTTTTTTCCAGTACATTGTCGCTCAGCAATGAGGTCCAGAATTTTGTGGGAGGTGATCCGGACTCTTAACCCTAGCAATTGATTTACATTCTCTCAGGGGGAATTATGGTGTTCTAATAACTATTAAACACCTTTTTTTTTTTTTTTTTTTTTTTTCTTTTTCCAAAAACATTAAACATATATTGTTGATTTGTTTCTACACATGCTGTTAAAATTTGAGATAATTTGAATGAGAATTGGTCAAGTTATTAGATTATGAAATGATATCAATTTTTCTGAAACACCCTGTGTATTGATTGCATGTATAGAAATAACTCAAAATTCTATGTTTAATGTTTAAATACGTTTTCTTTCTATTGAATGACATTTCTAGACCTGAAAAAACATAAAACACACAATTTTGATTTGTTTCTACACATGCTGTTAAAATTTGAGATCATTTGAAGGAGAATTGGTCATGTTATTAGATTATGAAATGATATCAATTTTTCTGAAATGGCCATGTATATTCTCCCAGAATAAAACCAGCTTACCAATATGTTTCTTTGCTTAAGACAATGAATCTTATGATGTTACTTTTGTATAAGACTCTAGTAATAGCATTTCTTATTACTTGCACTTCAGTGACTTTCAAATTATTCCTGAGAGATCCTTTAGTTGTAATAGTTATTTTGTACAGTTTTCATAGGTCTGATCAATAGGTTTTTTCTTTTCTTCATCTTCTTCTTCCTATTATGGCCAAGTTTATTTGCAACAATGTTCTTTCTCTTGAACTTTAGAATGAGGTTTCAGACAAATTGATTTTGGGATAGTAAATCATTTAGGAATGACATCATATTTGCTGTCTGACTTGTAGCCCTCCCCCCAGCCGTATATTGGTTCTAATTCATAAACTATGTTCAGATTTCTTTACCATTATCCAAATATGCACAACTCTGTATTATTTGTATTTTTCGGACTATTGTCCTCATCTTCATTGTCATCTCTACAACATTTTGGCCGATGTGCCCTACAGCTTTCTTCAGGTATTTTTCGAACTCTGGGGGTGGGGTGGGGGAACCTTCTTGTTGAACTCTGGGGGGAACCTTCTTTTTCGAACTCGGGAGCCATCACGGAACTTTGAACCTTACCCTTTATTCAGTCCATGGGGATATCCTGTTCTCATTCCACTAACCATAGCTGTTGTACAGGTGTTAAGCTGGTGTTAATTATTATTCTATGTTACTGCTGTCCCTGACCAGGATTGAACCTGCAGTCTAGAGATAACTGTCACTTAGAACTGTCTTAACCTAACTCCTTTATCCACTAGGCTATGTGTCCAATTGGATTACGACAAGAAGGTTCCCGAGGCTGACAAAAATACCTGAAGAAGGCAGGAGGGCATATCGGCCGAAACGTACAAATAACAGTGAAGATGAAGACAATAGTCCGAATAATACAAATGATATTAATTATCAAGCCTCATCTTAAAAATTCAGAAAAATAGAACTTTGATATTGTTTGCATTAAAATAACTGTTTGATGTGACAATCTACACTCATCATTTATTTCCCCCAGGGAGACTCATCCCAGCTGCAGCAGTGACCCCCCCCCCATGACCCTGTTTATAAGATGTGTTGAAAATCTTTTGAGGATGAATCTTTCTCAATTTCAAGATTGAAATGAAGATATGTGCACAATTGAGCAACTAGATGGGATGATGTCTAGACATCTGGACAAAGTCTAGACAAATCTCTGCCATTTTCACTCTCTTCCCTTTTCTTTCTTTCTCTCTTTCTTTTCTCGTTTCCCTTTTCTCTCTCGTCTCGTTCCCCTTTTCTCTCTCGTCTCGTTCCCCTTTTCTCTCTCGTCTCGTTCCCCTTTTCTCTCTCGTCTCGTTCCCCTTTTCTCTCTCGTCTCGTTCCCCTTTTCTCTCTTTCTCTCTCTCTTTCTCCTTGCATAGAGCTAATACCCTTTGGGCAACATATGAATCCAACTATGGATAAATAGTTGAACCGACTGGGTTCTTTAACATTATTTTGGAGAAGGAAAACTCTAAATTCAAACCATTAAACTCTGCTAAAGAAATGGACCTTGTGTCACATCCTATTCATGCGGAAGGGTTGGTAAATATGTATAATATTCTATTAGAAATGATAAAATCCTGAACACTGCATGCCATCAAGAAGCCTAGCGATCGCTAATAGGGATGGATGATTGAGAGTGTCAAGGGAATCCATGTTGTCAGCACGCTTTGATAATAATGATTGAATTTGAAGAATGACACGCAAATAGAAAATAGTTCCCTGGCTAACATATTTTTTATTAGTGAATTGTTGTTTTTCCTAGAAACATAAGTGGATATGGGGTGGGGTGGGGAGAATGTATTGTAACTTACACTCTATCATCTGTTTAGGAATTCATTAATTTTGTTATTGTTGAGTTTTGTTTGTCTTTTTTTTTTTTTTCGTTTTTCATTTTTTTTTTTTTTTTTTCGTTTTTCATTTTTTTTATTTTATTTTTTTTTTTTTCGTTTTTCATTTTTTTTTGTTTTCATTTTTTCGTTTTTCATTTTTTTCTTTTTCATTTTTTTCGTTTTTCATTTTTTTTTTTTTTTTCGTTTTTCATTTTTTTTTTTTTTTTTTTTTCTTTTTTTTTCGTTTTTCATTTTTTTTTTTCTTTTTTTTTCGTTTTTCATTTTTTAAAAAAATTTTTTTTTTTTTTCGTTTTTCATTTTTTTTTTTCGTTTTTCATTTTTTTTTTTTTTTTTTCGTTTTTCATTTTTTTTTTTCGTTTTTCTTTTTTCTTTTTTTTTTTTTTTCGTTTTTTTTTTTTTTTTCGTTTTTTTTTTTTCGTTTTTTTTTTTTCGTCTTTTTTTTTTTTTCGTTTTTTTTTTTCATTTCTTTCATTTTTTTTCGTTTTTTCAATTTTTTCGTTTTTTTTTTTTTTGTTTGTCCTATTTTTTTTTTTTTTTTTTTTTTTTTTTTTTTTTCAATTTTAGAAATTTTTTTTTCCTTATTTTTTGTGTTTATTATTTCTTTTTTAATTTTCTTATTTTATATTTTGGTGTTCATACAGAAATTATTCAATTCTATCGGGAAAATTATTCCTGCTATATACATATTTATCCTTATGTGTGTGTGTGTGTGTGTGTGTGTGTATATATAAATTGTGGAATGCAATCTGTAAATGTGTTGTTTTTGTCACTCTACATCATGGGACAGGGACTTTCTTTCTTCTTTTTAGCTTTTTGTAAACGCTCCATCAATAAAGCAATATATGATAGGACTTGTCAGAAATAGTTTTCTTCATTCTATCTAGTCAATCAGTGATTTAACAGAAGCCAGAACAACAACGTGTGTTGTAAAGACCGGCTGCTAAAGAGAATCAATACTCATACATTGTGTGTGTGCATACATATTTATACCTATATGGAAATTTACATGAATGCGTGTATATAGAATATAAAGAAATATACACTTATGTAAAACACCTACTTATATATTATCTATATTTTTTTTCCCCATAGAGAATGTGCATTATTTTTATAAATATATATATGTGTGTGTGTGTGTATATATGTATAAACAAAGGTAAATAACAAACACAAACAATTGATATTTTGTCTCTCTAGGCTCAGAAACTTCTGCAAAATATATATTACAGAGATGCTGATTGGTATGTGTCCTGTGTCCCTGACGCACAAAAATCTAAAAGGACACAGTAAAATCATATCAATACATCCCAGTGTTTTTCTTTTTAGACTGCTTTAGTTGGGACCCATAAATTTTCCGGGGGACTCATTCAAAACAAATATGTGCATCCTAGGACGCACTAAATCAAAAAGCTATCAACATCACTATATATATATATATATATATATATATATATATATTATACTAAAGTTGAGTTAATCAATTTTTGCTTCCTAAGGGCTTTTTTTACTGTTTAGTTTAATGACACAAAAATTATACTAAATTATTCCTTACTTTTAGGATTGAATTCTGTTTGAAAAAAAAATTCTGTTTTAATTGGTTCTAATTGGTTCTAATTAGTTGTAATTTGCAATTAAGTCAAAAACCGACCAATCTCTTATTTAACTATCTGTCTATCTCTTTCTTCCCCTCTATGTATCTCTTTCTTCCCCTCTATGTATCTCTTGGCTAACTCCTTGTTATAAAATGTTAGTTTCTCTGGAGAGTAGAGAGAGCCGGGAGAACTTGAAATGTATTTCTATGTTAAATTTCACAAAATGATTTTAAGGTTTCGTCCGGCCGTATTTATTTAAAAATTTTTTTTATTCACCCAGAGCTGAATGGGTGACCCAATGGGTCACGTTTTGTCTAGTGTGTGTGTGTGTATATATATATATATATATATATATATGTGTGTGTGTGTTAAATACAAATGAGTAATGTATAATCTATAAAAATGAATAGATTATGAAATTATGTGTGAATATAGGGTGAGCCTG
This sequence comes from Doryteuthis pealeii, assembly GCA_023376005.1. Classification (NCBI taxonomy): domain Eukaryota; kingdom Metazoa; phylum Mollusca; class Cephalopoda; order Myopsida; family Loliginidae; genus Doryteuthis; species Doryteuthis pealeii. The sequence goes on along the minus strand of CM042158.1, from coordinate 95,564,948 downwards.
CTGCCTTTGTGCATTTTTAAAAATTAAATCTTGGAGTCAATACCTAAATTAGGTTTTTGTTCAAGATGAATATCTTCTTTGTGTGGGTATGGAGGATGTGCGTGTGTAAAAAGACACATGAAGTTATTTATAAACGAGTGTCTGTTTCTTTGTAATAGGAAAAAATGTATCGCACTTTTTGCTTTTTAAGGTTTCCTTAGCCTACTTAAATTTATGAACATTTCCTAGGACAGCTGAAGTATGGATGACCAAAAATGATATTATCAACAACGCCAAAAAATATTCCCGACTTTAAAATGGTGCGGACACTGGAATCCATTTAGATTGGTGGTTCTCAACTAGGGGCCATATGCCTACCAGAGGATCATATAACTTGGGGAGGGGGGTTCAGTAAAGTAAAAAGTATTTAATTATAAAAAATGCAATTAGATTTTTCAACATCGAATGGCTATGAAAAAGTAACCAGAGTAAAATAGGAATCAAAGGGTCCATAGGTTTTTTAAAAAAAAAGAAGTTTAGAACCTTATATATATTTTACCAACTCCTCCTCATGAGCAGGATGTGACACAAGGTCAATTTCTTAATAGTGTAAGAAAGGTTCAAAGTATTATATATTGAATACATGACTCTGACAAAGGTAACAGACAAAACATTTAATATAGAACAGCACATGGATATACGAGATACAAAGTACATAGGTCAAAAGATAAATACACAATCATGTATGGTACAAGATAACATATAAAAGCTACAGACATGAGACTAGGGATAATCCATGCTGTGTTAATTCACTTACAGTAATGTAGGGGGGGGGCGCAAACGCCCCAACGAGACGGGGTAAACCTTAACTAACCCATGTGTCTCGTGGTTACTGGAACAGGAAAAGAGACAGGAGGCTTTTGAACCAGCCGCTTAAATACTATATCCCCTAGCGGGCACCAGCAAACTAAACCGGGCAGACAACTCTCCCAGGCAAATACGAAACTAACGCTACAATAGGTTTGAATTCAGTTTTCCTTCTCCTAGACAGGTTGGAGAGAAATGAAGGATGTTTTGTATGCGATAGATTAGAAAAAATGTGTGGAAAAAGGTTATATACCGTTAGTTGCGTTCCATTTGTGGTTGAAAGTTGATGACGTATTATTGCATGTGAAAGCGAAAATTAATGATCAAAATATGTGAAAAGCCGAATGTGAATGGTTTACAGGTAGAAGTTAATAAGTTTTGACATGTTCCATATGATTTGCCTTTTCATGTATTCTGATCATTAATTTTCGCTTTCACATGCAATAATCACGTCATCAACTTTCACACCACAATGACGAACGCAACTAACGGTATATAACCTTTTTTCCATTCATTTTTCTAATTCAACGCATACAAAACATCCTTCATCTTCTATCCACACAAATTCTTAGTCCTGAAGAAGGTTTCCACTGTAAAACTGAAATACCCGAGTATCAACAATAAATTTTTCATCCATCGTAATATCCTGTGTTTGTTTTTTCTAAATTGTCCACACACACACACACACACACACACACACACACACATATTTGGAGGTGCGTGGGCTAGTGGTTAGAGTCGTGGAAAATGGACTCGTCGATTCGAGTTCAATTCCTAGACGAAGCTTTGGCATTTCACATAACGCTAATACCCTTGGGAAAGGTATGAATCCATATATTCTCCCACCAGCTATGGGTTAAATAGTAGGCGAGACTGGGTCCTTCAGCCTTGGGTAGGTAACCAGTCTAGGAGAGGGAACTCTGAATTCAAAATTCCTGAGGTCGGTCGTTGGCTGGTCGTTGATTTGGTTTGTGGCAACCCTGATGCACCAATTCTTTCCTACGACTGTGCCAGAAAGTGTGGATGGTCCAATGGTCCAACACAAGCCTTCACCACTATAAACAAATCATTGTGTGTGTGAACCCTCATGCGTCGAAATTGATGAGAGAGTCCATAATATATATATATATATTATCTTATTATAATGGAGATTGTGGGTTTGTCTGTCTGTAACCGAACTATATTACTATACAAGTCACAATTCCCTTTGTTATTTACATCACATTCTCCATGATTTTATTTTTTATTCAAACCTCCATTATTAACAAAATTGTTTTACATCATTAAGACTGTTTACCATATCTACAAGCAATAACACGCAGTTGTACTTATATATACAACAAAATAGGGGTTTACAGTGTATGGGAAGGCTAATTTGCATATGATATCAAAAATTTGTTTTAATAAATATATGCTTAGTATTATTGATTTCTAATTGTTTGGTTTTATCTTATTGAATATGAGCAAAAATCTCGGGGATAAATCTTAAAAGAAATCCATTAACAAGAAGAAATAACTGTAATATTATTCTTTACTTTCCTATTTTAAGTAAAGTGTAAATTAGGAAAATTTACCAATGAAAGACGGGAGTAATGGAAAATGATGGAAGAGTTAGTTTCAAAGTTGTTCTATTTTTCAATCATACCCCTATGTTCCAAATTTTTATCTGCATTCTTATTCAGTTTCATTAGCCTTTCTAATTTAATATATTTTATTATGTTAAAACTTAAATACTTGCACCTGGAGGGTCAGCATATATTTACTAGTATATATAATGATGACATTCTAAAGTGAACTTGAGGCAGGAAAGTGTTGATTTAACGAATAACATTTTATTAACTGAATAAGAGATAGACACAAATTAAAAGATGAGGATCTGTTGAGGACTCCATTTGTAGTGAAAGATCCATTAGTTGTGTATTTGCGCTTAAATGTTGCCATTTGTATACATCTCTATTTGTGCAGCTTTAATATTAGTATATGGAAAAAGCAATTTCATTTTATACTAATGTCTCGGATACCAATTTGTAGAGACTTACTATTGGAGAGGAATTTATGTTAGGAGTTTAAAGATGACTCTATTATTGTGGTTTGGAAGCGTGTGGTATAATGGTTAAAGTCATGGAAATAACTCGTTGCCCCGAGTTCGAATCCTGGACGTGGTAATTGCATTTCACTTACTGCTAATACTCTTGGGAAAGGTATGAATCCTACTCTCCCTCCAGCTATGGGTAAATAGTAGGGCAGACTGGGCTCTTTAAGCTTGGTTAGGCAACTAGTCTAGGAGAAGAGAAACTCTGAATTCAAATCTATTGAACTCCGCTTAAGAAATTCATTTGTGTTGCATCCTGCTCGTGCGGAGGTTGGTAAAATATATATATATATATTATTATTGAGAGAGAGTAAGAAAAGGTGGAATGAAAACATCACACAATGCTGTTAAAGAAGAAAGCAATTTATATATAAATCATAGCTGATACTGATCAAATATTTCGATTTACAAAAATCATCATCAGAGCTCATTCACTCCCGTAGTTGTTTGGGTCGGAGAGGAAAGTCAAATCAGTTTACAAAACAAAAAACCTTAATACTGCAAAAAAAGAACGAAAGACGTTACAATATTCACCAACGTGAGCATTCGCGCCATATATATGAAATATAAAAATCCGCTACATTTGGATGAAAAAGGTATACATAGTCATAACGACTATATATGGCGCGAATGCCCGCGTTGGTGAATATTGTAACGTCTTTCGTTCTTTTTTTGCAGTATTAAGGTTTTTTGTTTTGTAAACTGATTTGACTTTCCTCTCCGACCCAGACAACTACGGGAGTGAATGAGCTCTGATGATGATTTTTGTAAAATTGAAATATTATCAGTATCAGCTATGATTATTATAAATTGTTTTCTCTTTTAACAGCATTGTGTGATGTTTTCATTCCACCTTTTCTTACTCATTATTGTCGGATTCATTTCCTTTCTTTTAACTTATATTATATAATAATATGTTGGTTTTCATTTAAGCTGTCATTTTGGGCAAATTCTTTTTTAAATTCAGATGTGGCACTTTAGAGCCCAAAGCCTGGCAGCAGGGAGGCTTTCTGAATGTAATTAACTCTTAACATCCTGTTGAGAAAGTCCAGAGCCCCATTCCTTCTAAGGATTTATCAAAAAATGACTAAAAATGTCCTTTTCATTTAAAGTACCTTTATTTCTCTAAAACTAAAGACTGCTAAATATGTTTAATATTACATTTAAACAAGGCTATCGTTTGGTGATGTTAAAAATGAATGTGACTTCCGGCCGGGTGGAATGAGGTGATTATAGGATGTTTAGAGTAAACTCTCTTAAACATGTGATGAGCCTATTCAATACTTAGATGGGTACCATTTAAGCAAAGCAGGTACTGATTTGATTTGGCATTAAATTACCTAAAAAGGGTAAATGCCATTAAAAAAAAAAAAAAAAACAACCAGTCAACCAACTTAACACCTGAATCATATCCAGAAATCAACATACATTGTTTTTGTTTTCCAAAAATCCCATTTCATTCAGTTTCTTCTACCTGAAAATGACCTAACCTGTCAATCAAAATCTGTTTGTTTTGTTTCTTTGTTAATGGTATATCAACTTTTGTTGGGTTATTTAATGCTAAAGTCATCCTTGTTTTGTTCCTTTGTTTAATGTGTATATCAACTTTTGTGGGTATTTTAATGCTAAAGCATCCTTGTTTGTTCCTTCGTTAATGGTATATCAACTTTTGTGGATTATTTAATGCTAAAGTCATTCTTGTTTTGTTTCTTCGTTTAATGGTATATCAACTTTTGTGGATTATTTAATGCTAAAGTCATCTTTGTTTTGTTTTCTTTGTTTAATGTGTATATCAACTTTGTGGATTATTTAATGCTAAAAACCATCTTTGTTTTGTTCTTTGTTTAATGGTATATCAACTTTTGTGGATTATTTAATGCTAAAACCATCTTTGTTTTGTTCCTTCGTTAATGGTTATATAAACTTTGTGGATTATTTAATGCTAAAACATCCTTGTTTTGTTTTCTTTGTTTAATGGTATATCAACTTTTGTGGATTATTTAATGCTAAAGTCATCTTGTTTCGTTTGTATGGTATATCAACTTTGTGGATTATTTAATGCTAAAGTCATCCTGTAGAAGAACAGTAGTGTACTATTCCTCAAAATCTGTTATCTCTAGACTTTCTGCAGGTGTTGACCTTTAGGTCATAAATCCTTTGCTAATTATGTACTTTTCAGCCTAGCCTATGTAACAGCAGCCTTGGTCGACTGGGGCTTTAGAATACACCAACTGCACCTCTGCAGAGGGTAAGACCCCCTCCCCTCCTCTCAAATGGGGCCACCTGTTGGCTTTGAGTGGCGACCCGTGATGCCTAAAGATGGAATCCTGGTGGATGAGCAGTCCATGACATGGCAATACTTCACTTCACTTTGGCACTTACGGCGCTCGAGGAAGGCCACCTCCAATCAATCGTCTGGTCATGTCAAGCCCTACGCACCTATATAATTGTCCTAACCCTATTGCCCTTATGGCAAGCCCCAACCCTTTTTATCTTATGGGTGCTAGAAGGCGGTGGCTGAGGGTCTTCAATGTCCTGGGTTATGAAAACTCTATCTATATGGGAGAAGATTCCGGTTCTGGAGGTCTTGGGAATGTGGAACACCCATCATCACCATTGCTCCCTGGTCCACTCGACTCGGAGTGCTAGTACCTGCTTAGGGTCCCATTAATGGGTTAAATACAAAAATGTGTTTATAAAAAAAAATTGTGTATCCATTAAGAATTCATTATTTCAAAACTTTGTCTGGCATTAAATGACCCACTGAGGTTGATATGCATAAAAACAAACAAACTCTTCAGCCCTAGCCTATAAATAATAACCTTGCCAGTAGTCCATAATGATATGATTCTATTTAGGGATGTGAAAGAATCTTATGAGCATTATCAGTTGATAGAGCAACCACCTTGGAAACACAAAAGTAGGGAGCTGATGTAGGTTGTGCTTCACCTTGGACGCCAAAAAAAAAAAAAATCTCTCTGGTCTAGCATTAGTGAAAAGGAAATTGACTCCCTTGCTGCGACACCTGATAACTGACAATAGGCCACTCTGCCGATTTAATTATAGTGTAGAATTTGCAAAATGCTACAAACATAGTCGACAGTGCTGCAACATTTATTCTGCTGCACAAGACAGAGTATACTTGCATGCTCTTACAAGCAGAGCATCAGGTGCACTAGGGGAGGAGTGTTGCGACCAAGCACAGGCAGTCAGAGAGTGGTACGGAGCAGCGTCTCTCCCTGCAACATCAGCAGACTTCTAGTGCTCCGTCTGCACATTAGTCTGCAAGTTTAGATGCAACTCTGCTGAACCTTTTCCATGTCCATTGATAAGTGCACAGCCTATATATATATAATATATATACATATACATATATATATATAATATATATAATATTATATATATATATTATTATTATTCAATGAACACACATGTAATCGGCTGCAATTAATCGGTAACTCGATATTTTTCTGTGGATTTAACCCTGAAGATCCTAATGGTGAAACTCGTGTAGGTTTCTATTGTATCCATTTCTTTTAATAATTGGCTCTACTTTGGATTTAACCCTGAAGATTCCTAATGGTGAAAACTCGTGTAGGTTTCTATTGTATCCATTTCTTTAATAAATTTGCTCTACTTTGGATTTAAGCCTGAAGATCCTAATGGTGAAACTCGTGTAGGTTTCTATTGTATCCATTTCTTTAATAAATTTGCTCTACTTTGGATTTAACCCTGAAGATCCTAATGGTGAAACTCGTGTAGGTTTCTATTGTACATTCTTTAATAAAAATTTGCCTCTACTTTGGATGGAGCCTTTGTATTTGTTTTATCGCGGACTTGACCCCTGGTCTGTGCACCTCCAACGATCGTGCCCATATTCACCGGGTAAGCCATCTTTATCTCTCTCATATAATATATATACTTATATATATATATATATATATAATATATATATATATATATATTATATAAATTTAGATATTATGCATTTAATATCCCGAAACTAAAGTTTCATGCTTACTTGCAATCATCAGACGGTCAAAATGTTTTGACCATCTGATGATTGTAAGTAAGCATGAAACTTTAGTTACGGGATATTAAATGCATAATATCTAATATTTGATTTTAGAACTGCTCTGTTATTTTAGCATTGAGCACCTTCATATGTTAATACTTTTCTCATTCATTCTCCATTCATTCTATATATATCTTATTATAATGGAGATTGTGTGTTTTTCTGTCTGTAACCAAAACTATATTATCTACTCAAGTCACAATTCCCTTAATTATTTACGTCAAATTCTTCATGATTTCATTCTTTTAAACCTTCAGTTATTAAATAAAATTGTTTACATTATTATACTGTTGACCATATCTACGTATTAATAACATGCAATTGTATTTATATATACAACAAAATAGCGGTTTACAGTTTGAACGAGAAGGCTAATTGTGCATATTGATATTTTAAAATTTTATTTTAATAAATATGTGCTTGGTATTATTGATTTCTAATTATTTGGTTTTATCTAAAGAAATATAAACAAAAATCTCGTGGATAAATCTTAAAAGAATTATTTACAAGAAGAAAATAACTGTAATATTATCCTTTACTTCCTATTTTAACTAAATAGTTAAATTAGGAAAATTTACCAATGAGAAAGGGGAGTAATGGAAAATGATGGAATAGTTTAGTTTCAAAGTTGTTCTTTTTTTCGATTATACCCCCTCTGTTGCAATCTTTTTATATGCATTCTTATCAGTTCATCAGCTCTTCTAATTTAATATGATATTTTATTATATCAAAACTTAAATACTTGCACCCGGAGGGTGCATATATTTGCTAGTATAATTATATATATAATTAAGGATATGAAAACAACACAATATGCTGTTAAAGTGAAAAGATCTTAATTCATATTCATAGCTAGTATTGAACAATGTTCGATTTATAAAAATCATCTTCAGAACTTGTTTTTTATTCGGACTTATCGGAGCGCAGACGAAAATAATATGATTCAAACGAAAACATTGATGTTGCAAAAAAAGTTATGCGGTAGTTTCAAATATAAGCACCTCCGCCACGCGTTTCTCGGTCAGCGACAGTCATGTATATCTTATTGTAACAGTTTTTGAATACCGTCAGATTCATTTCCTTTCTCTTAACTTATATAAATATATATATATATATATATAATATATAATATATATGTATGTGGGAGAAAAGTAGACAAACACGGGATGTTTTGGAAACTTGATGTTTATTGTCGACGGTGCAAAGTTTCGGTCTCTTATTAGACCATCTTCAGGACTTGAATATAGTTCTTACTCCCAATGATGGAAATTCTCCAAAATGCTGAAAGCGGAAGGTCGTCAGTAGGGGGAGTGTAGTTGGGGTGGTTAGTGGATTCTTCTTCTCTCTGGAATGGGAGTGCCGAAATGGTGAATGGTGGTACCACAGGTGTTAGATTGTGGGATTGGTTAGCTAAATATGTGTGTGTGTGTGTCTGTATTAATTGTTTTTTGTTTATGTGTGATTGGGAACTGGATTTGTCGTATAAGTTATATATGTGTTGTTGGTATGTTTGGTGTGATTTTTTTGATTTATTATTTTATTTTTATTTATTTATTTTATTTATTTATTTTTTTTTGTAAGGGTTTGTAAAGGTAAGATTTGTTAAAATTGTAAGTGAGCATATGTATAATGTTATATATCTATTATTGTCTATTATTATTATTATCATATATATTATATGTCATTCATTATTATGAATATTTAACATTATGTCTATCTGTCTGTCGGTCTATCTAACTATCTATCTATTTAGCTTGAGTGTGTTCATGTCTATCAACCATCTGTTTTTTTTTTTTTTTTTTTTTTGTGTTACCACAATAACCATTATACCACACATACCTCTTGTGTATTGAGCATACTATATATATATATATATATATAATATATTGCTCAAATACACAGGAAGTATGTGTGGTGTAATTGTTATTGTGGTAAAAAGTCCTGCATGGACTTTGCGTTTCAATGGACACATGGCCGAGTGATTAGGCAGTTAGGTTAAGACAGTTCTAAGTGACAGCTATCTCTGGTACCCGAGTTCAATCCTGAGTGAAAGCAGTTAGAAAAAATTAATTAACACAACTCCTACCCCCAGCTTGGTTAGCGGAATGAGAACAGGATACCCCTGTGGAATAAATAAAGGGTTAGGTTCAAAGTTCCGTGATGGTCCCGAATACGACAAGAAGGTTCCCGAGACCGAGAAGGTTCCAAGTCCGACAAGAAATACCTGAAGAAAGCCGGAGGGTATATCGGCCAAAATGTTGTACAAATAACAATGAAGATGGGACAATAGTCCGAATAACGCAGATAATACTAATCTTCAAGCCTCCTCTCAAACATTCAGAGAAATACTTTGCATTTCATTTTATGCTAATTCCCTTGGGAAAGACTTCATCTCTTTCCCCCCCCCCCCAGTCATAATTATCGGTAAATAGTTGGGCCAACTGGGCTGATTGGCCCTTCTATAGAACTGCTTTAATAGAAGCAATTCAAACTAGTTGGACTCTGCTTGAGAATTGACTTAATTACCTAAAGAGGAGTTGGAGTCAAAGGTGCCAAAATAGAGGGTCAGAGTTGAAGGTTTCGTGTTCAGACCCCACGGCCCTGGTTACTATAAAAGATCTGGCTGAAAGATTTTTTTTTTTTTTTTTTTTTAATCTTTTATTAAAGTTATATGTTCTGTGAAAAATTGCATGGAGTTTTGTAAGGAAATATTTTTTAAGTTAAGTGACACTGAAGAGATTTAATCAACTTGAACATTTTTGTTTTTGAGTCTTATTTCTAAGGAAAAATGCTACATAATTATTTAACATCTCACTGAGATACTTGTTTTTGTTTAGGAGATGCAATCCAAACCAGTTGGACTGACTTTGTGTTTCATCATGCCCATGGCAAAGTGGTTTGTTATATATATATAGTAAATTATATTATATATATAATATAATAAGTATTAAGGTGTATATAAAATAACCTATCAGTTCACCATAAGTAATATGCAATTATAATTGCATTATTCACTTCTACAATTGCTGTAATTAAATCAATATCCTGATTAATTCACTGCAATTAACCCTGAAGATCATTATGGTGAAACTTGAGTAGGTTATTAACCTACTTCAAGTTTCACCATCTTATCCATGCATCTCAGTTTTTTTCTTACCACACACTATTTCAAGCTACTGTAAATGCATTTCAGTATTATTCTTGGAAACAATTGCACAGGATGGGGCACAGGGCTAGACAGCTTTAGTTGTTTCATCAAAGTAAACTTTTCCCATCCCTTTCTCCATTTTCATAAATAAAAACCCTGTAATTTATTAACAACTTTATTTGGGACCCATAAAATTTCCTGGGGACTTATTCAAATCAAATACGTGCATCCCAGGACGCACAAAATTAAAAAAGCTCATACAGCATCACTGTGTGTGTGTATAGTGTGTGTATGTATATATATATATATATATGTATATTATATATATATACAGGGTGTTCAGGATAAATTTGACAGTTTCAAAAGAAAAAGTGCTTGGTAAGTACAAAATTTAATGCGATGTAAAGAAATTCAAAGGCACTATTGTCAACAAGTTTCATAGAATAACGCATAACGTTGATCACAGCTCAATCCTGCTCCGAACCATGGAGCAGCTGGTGTACAGTTTCCCTGGTAGAGGCCTCCAAAAGTACCTTAATTCTGATCGATTAAGTGGGCTTTTGTATTACTGAGACGGCATTATTAGTCTTTCTCAACAGCGCCCCATCATATAATCGATGGGGTTACAGATCTGCGGGAGTTCGGAGGCCAAACATTGGACCGGTGTGTCGTAAAATGCTGACACCATTTTTTACTTTACCAGAGGTGTGGCAGGGGTTGATCCTGCTGCCAATATTAATGGCCTATACCATTGGCTAACCTTGTTGCCAGGCCTGACTACAGTGTTTAGCAATATATATATATATTATATATATATATATACATAAATAAGAAAAAGATTATTCCTTTTATCTTCATTCTACTTCAGATCTCTATTGTTGTGTAGTGAAATTCTATTCGTGGATCATCAATCTCACTGTACATCCACATGTTCATTCATGCAAACTTATAGATTAACATGTTTTTATTTTATTTTATAAATCCCTAAGAGAGTTACTAATATGTGATGTGTGTAATGCATGATATAATATATATGTCGTGTGGGTGTCATAAAGTGTTTGTGTAGTGTGTATAATGTGTTTCTGGCGGTGTCTATGCCTGCTTCATGTCGCTCGATCGTTATAATGATGTGTGTGTGTATACTGTGTCATCAATGTATGTGGTGTGCTATAAATAAGTGTTATAAATGTATGTGCTAAAGTGTATGTATGTGTGTGTGATATAATGTAGGAGTGTGTGATAGATGTGTGTGGCTGTATAAATGTAGGAGTGTGTGTGTGTGTTATAAATGTAGGAGTGATGTGTGTGGTGTGTATAGATGTGTGTGTGTATAAATGTAGGTGTGTGTGTGTGTGTATAGATGTTGTGTATAAATGTAGAGTGTGGTGTGTATAGTGTGTGTGATATAAATGTAGGAGTGTGTGTGTGTATGTGTATAAATGTAGGAGTGTGTGTGTGTGTAGTAATATGTAGTGTGTGTGTTGTATATAAAGTGTGCTGTGTGTGTATAAATGTAGGTGTAGGTAGTATTAAGTGTGTGTTGTGTGTATTAAATGTAGGTGTGTGCGTGTGTGTGTGTGTATAAATGTAGGTGTGTGATGTTTGTGTGTGTGTATAAATGTAGGATGTGTGTGTGTGTGTATAAATGTAGTTGTGTGTGTATAAATGTAGGTGTTGTGTAGTGTGTGTATAAATGTGTGTGTGTGTGTGTATAATGTGTGGTGTGTGATAAATGTGTTGTGTGTGTGTGTATAAATGTGTGTGTGTGTGTATAAATGTGTGTGTGTGTGTGTGTATAATGTAGGTGTGTATGTATAAATGTGTGTGTGTGTATAAATGTAGTGGTGTGGTGTTTATGTATATAAATGTGTGTGTGTGTGTGATAAATGTAGGAGTGTGTGTGTGTGTGTGATGTGTGTAGTAATAAATGTGTGTATAGATGTGTGTGTTCCCTATGATAAGTGTCTGAGAGTTTTTTTCCCTCTCTACTATATTAGATAATTTTCCAGGAACAGAAAAAAAAAAGAATCAAACTTAAACCCCCAACATATTTTTTAAAATGTGTATTATTATATATATTATATATATATTATAATTATATATGTTTTCATTCCAATGTTTTACTATCTCTTAGTACATTTACTTCTCCGAGTACTGCTCATTTTTGTTTTATATTTGGCACACACACTTGATCTTTTTTTTTTCCAGTTCTTTTTTCTTTCCTTTTTTTTTTTTTCTCTTCTTTTTTCCTCTTAGTATTTTCCTTCTTTATTTCCCTCCTTGCCTGAACTTACACGTATGGCCAATTTTATATGTTGTCAGATTATCCTTTCCTGACACCATTTAAGTGTATCCTAACAAGATGATATCAATATATACAAATCACAACTCTCTTCTTAACCACTCACTCAATATCGTCTCATCTAATGTCTATAATGGTATTGTGTAACTCACTCTTGGGTGGCGCTATCAGACATTCTTTCTTACTATCAGAATAATTAAAGCAATTTATTTTTACTGCCGCAATATAATTAGTCTATCAAATAATTCCTAATTGCACACATTCATCTCAGACTATTGTCTGAAATGAGTTAAAACGGACAGAGAGTTATACCTTATAAAACCTGATTTAAAAAAAAAAATTTTTTTATTTTTTATTTTTATTTTTAAAACTTGCTCCATAATGCTTATTTACTTACTATACTCTTTATTTCATTGGTCCATCTACGTTGGCCGCCCTGTTCGCTGGGGCGTTAGAAATGCACCGACTACACTCTGCGAGTGACCCCAATAGGGACCACCTGTTGGGTGACGACTCGTGATGCTTTAAGGATAGAGCCCAGGTGGATGAGCAGTTCATGACATGCATACTTCCACTTTGGCCCTATCTTGGGCTAGACGGCGGTGGAGAGGCCCCCTTCGATCAATCAGCTGGTCACGTCAAGCCTAGCACCTATATGATTTCCAACCCTATTGTCCTTATGGCAAGCCCCAACCCCTTTTTATATATGGGTGCTAGAAGGCGGTGGCTGCGGGTCTACATGTTCTGGAATGACGTTTAACTCTATCTGATGGTGAGGTTCCAGTTTTGGAGTTTGGGGAATGTGGAGCACCCCTTCATCACCATTGCTCCCTGGTCCACTCTGACCGCGAGTGGTAGTACCTGTTAGGTTCCATCTATGGGTAAATAGAAAAATGTATTTATAAAAAAATTGTATTATCCATTAAGAATTGATTTATTTCAAACACTTTATCGGCATTAAATGACCCACTGAGGTTGATATGCCGATAAAACGAAACAAACCAAACCATCTACGTTGGGTAAGTGGTCAAAACTTGGATTGAAGCTGGTTATGAAGATAATAAAATAATTTTTAATCAAATTTTTGCAAAAATAGTCTGCTCTGTCCGTTTGCACACAGATGACCTGTATCATGACATAAAAACTCCACATAGAATGATCTTCAACCCCAAGAATCTATTATTCTACTAAAGCTTCCTAAAGGCTTTTTTACTGTTTAGTTTAATGACACAAAAATTATACTAAATTATTCCTTACTTTTAGGATTGAATTATGTTTGAAAAAAATTCTGTTTTAATAGGTTAATTAGTCGTAATTTGGAATTAAGTAAAAAAAACCAATCTCTTGCTTTACTCTGAGTCTATCTCTTTCTTCCCCTCTATGTATCTCTTGACTACCTCCTTGTTATATAATGTTAGTTTCTCTGGAGCGTAGCGAGAGAGAGAGTGAGCCGGGAGAATTTGAAATGTATTCCTATGTTAAATTTTACAACCAGCAACCCGTAGCTTAATGAGGTTAAAACCTTTACTTTCTTAGAAAGCTTACAAAATGATTTTAAGGTTTTGTCTGGCCGTATTTTTTTTTTTATTTTTTTTTATTCTTTATTTTATTCGCTTTTTCTTAAATTTGTTAGGTCTAGACTCTAGACCTAAAGAAATCTAATTTTTTTTTTTTCTTTTTAAAGTTTGAAAATTTATATTCTGTACAATTAGTTATGCCTTACAGCAACATGGCCTCCCCCTGAGAACTCTTCTTTTCCATGAAGAAGAAAAATAATTTTGTTAGAACCGTTCCCCTGGGTCAAATAAGTATGCATACTAAAATTGGTAGCTCTAATATGAAAACCATTTGGTTTTTTTAGAAGAGAAACCAAGAACCTCTTGCCAATTATTGATATATAGGTACCACCAAAATTTTAAAAATCTCGCAAAAAAGAAATAACCAACATAAAGAGTTACAAAAAGATCAAATTATCCGATTGGTAAAAAATTACTCCCGTTATCTTGAAAAATAAGTAAAACAGTCCATTTTTTTTTTAAAAACTGTCAATTTCTTTATTGATATTTTTTCGCAGAATTCTGTATTCATGGTTCTTTTACTAAAAAAAAATCTTGCATTTAAACTTATAAAAATCTTCTGATATAATTATTCACTCTTCTCTTTATAAAAAAAAGTAAAAATGTTTTTTTATCGTTTTATTTTTTTTCATATTTCATAAAATAAAATTGTGGGCTGGGTAGATCTTATAAAACAAAATATTTCCCCTAATATATTTTAGGAAAAAACTATTTCAGACATTTTTCATCAAAAGGTAAGCAATTTTTTAAATTTTGTGAAAATCGGACCATTAATTTATTTTTCATAGAATTTAAAAAAAAACCCTCTAGTCATAACTTGTTTTTGTCTACGTTAAATTTCATTTGGTTTAACGGTGCAAAAATGTAAACATTGTTTTTTGTTCATAATTTTTTATTTCCATAAGCTGAAAAATTTTTTTTTTTTTTTTTTTTTTTAAATCATCATGAGTTTTTTTAATGTTCCTTCTTTGGAATGGACAAAACATTTTCAAGATAATATTAATTTTTATGCAAGTTTCAATGTGTTAAAAAATGGGGGGGGGGGGGCGTAAATTTCACAGGGAAAATTGGTGGTACCTATTGATATAGATCATTTGCTTCTCTAGAGGATAGACAAACTCTAATCATTAATATAGATTCCTTACTTAGTGTTTTGAGTGTTTGGCCAATATCAATCTCGTTTGTTTATTCTGACACAAAACCATATGGATAAAATTCTTGGCTGATTTTATGGCATGTTAACCCTTGTTGGGTTATTTTATGCCCAAGGCAGTTTAACAATCATGGTCTCTAATTATGATTTGGTAGAAAAAAAAATGTATTTTTACAAACATTTTAGACTTCATACTTATTGTAATGTGGCGGTAGCGATATATTCGTATAGCGGGTCTAGTCAACGTACCTTCAAATTCACGACACTAAAAAGGTGTTCGGCACGTGGCGGTCATCTTGTTGATAAAAAAGTACAACGCGAGAAATATATCATCACAAGCTGCTTAGCTTTTATTTCCAGGGCTTGTCTCGTAGGCTGTGTTGGAGAGGAGGAAAGGCAGAGAGAAAGAGAGAGAGGACACTGTTAAATTACGGTGATCCCACACTAGGACCAGAGGCCCGTCCGTCCCCTAGGCCTCGGAAAGCAAAAAAGAGGCCGGTATTTTTCTTCGTCGTTCCACGTGTGACTTCCGGTTCCGTCAACACCTGAAACTTCCGGTTGACATTCAATTCTCCATTCGGGGGGTCACGCCCCGGTCAAACTCACGACAACCGTTTTGTGCTCATCACTTAAAAACCTTTACTCACTCTTATTTCTTCTTCCTCTCTTTTTAATAGTAGTTCTCGCAACACTCAGGATAATCCCCATCTTGCTACATTATGTTCTGGGCATGATGTTAAACTGCAGCTTGTGGTGAGGTTCCAGTTCTAGAGCTCTAGGGAGTGTGGAGTTATTGGTTATTGCCATCACTCCCAGATCCATTCTGACCAGAGTGGTAGTACCTGTTAGGGTTCCATCTATGGATTAAATAGATAAAAAAGAGTTTTTTTTAAAATTTGAATACTTAACCTCTCATCATACTTCATACTCGTGTCCTAGGCATGACGTTAAACTGCATCTAGTGGTAAGGTTTTATAAACCCGGACTCCAGTGATTCTTAATTGCTTTGGACTCCACAGCCCTGACAGTAAGAATTACCATTTGATGTAAATTTTTAATTGGCTGTAATCGAGATTGTAAAATAGACATGGTTAAAAAAAAAATTTTTTTTTAATTTAAAAAATTTTTTTAGATAATATGTCTGGTATTTTGTATTATTTGGATTATTCAGACTATTGTCCTCATCTTTATTGTTATCTGTACAGCGTTTTGTCCTCATCTAAAAAAAAAAATTCTGAGAAATTTGTCTGGTAGTTTTACTGTCTGATTGCAAACATTGAGTGCCCTGGGTAGGACATTAACCTGCATCTAATGGTGAAGTTTCAGTTCTGGAGCTCTGGGGAGTGTGAAATACTCGTTTATTACCATTACTCCCAGGTCCACTCCGATCCGGAGTGGTAGTACATGTTAGGGTCCCATCTATGCGTTAAATAGAAAAATGTGTTAATAAAAAAAAAATTGAGTATCCATTAAGAATGAATTAATTTCAAAACTTTGTCGGCATTAAATGACCCACTGAGGTTGATATGCCATAAAACAAAACAAACAAAATCTATAATGGCTATGACGGTAACTTTCCATTTAGATTATCATTAATTCAAATGGTCCTAATAAACAGAATGCTCGATATGGAAATTCATTAAATTGGCAATTTTATCAGAGTTATTCTCGTTATTAGCCTATAGGATTGTGCAGAGTACACCGCCTGCTCTTCTCTGACTGCACCGCTTGCTCTTCTCGACTGCACCCTGATCACTGCCAAAATCCCCACATACATCACTTAATCACTTTATCGAGATGTATATGTAAACCAAATTTCAACTCTGTAGCTGCTCAGCTGAGAAAGTTATGGGTGTACATACAAATAAACACACAGACATACATACAGACATATTTTATATAAATAGATAATTAAATGATTACCAATAGCAGAGAATTGCAAAAGCAAGTTAACAATTTGGTAATTTATGAGGAAGTGTGTCCCGGACTCCTGCCTCAAAAATTGCTACCCAGTGACTATCAAAATAACAACCCCAGCTCGTTGTAATTCTTGTTTATTTATCGTAATTCTTGTTTAGATATGAAGATGGATATATAGTTTGGAATAGACTGAGATAGATAGATAAACAAACAAAATAATATAGATAGATATGAACAAATGGAGATAGATATTTTCGACAAGTAAATGTATTTG
The DNA here is from genome assembly GCA_023376005.1 of Doryteuthis pealeii. Lineage (NCBI taxonomy): Eukaryota > Metazoa > Mollusca > Cephalopoda > Myopsida > Loliginidae > Doryteuthis > Doryteuthis pealeii. The sequence continues at coordinate 95,547,561 of CM042158.1, read as the reverse complement.
GGGGGGTCGCTCTTTTTTTGTTGTAATTCTTGTTTATTTAAACTAAAAGCAAGACATTAAACAAAAAAAATCTTAGTATTTAAAGTAATATAGATAAATATGAACAAATTTAGATAGATGGATATGAAGATGGATAGTTTTGAATAGACTGAGCTGGGTCGTTATTTTAATAGTCACCGGGTAGCAATATTTGAGGCAGGAGACCGGGACGCACTTCCTCATAAATTACCAACAATTTTTATAATTGTTGGCGAGGCTTAAAATATGCTGACTGTTTTTCTTTCAGAAGAATAACACCACCCCCCCCAAAAAATGTCATGGCTATGATACTAAACTCCCCCTGTTCAATTTGACCCGGAGTGGTAGTACATGTTAGGGTCCATCTATAGGTTAAATAGATCTGTTTGAGATGATTTTAAAATGATTGTGAAGAGTTCTTGGAAATGTAAAGTGCGCGTTCATTGCTATTACTCCCAGTTCCACTCTGATTTTCAGTGATCGTTATGGTCCCATCTATAGGTCAAATGTTTAAAAATGATTAGTATTAGATAGGAATACTTGAAACCATGCAACTGTGTGCAAACATTATTATTAAACTAGCAGGACCTGTGGATATACCACAGTATGATAATTAATTATCATATTTGATATCTTTACTCAAGAGCTATTGTAATAGTGTTACGTAGCGGCATCAAATTCAAATATGTTATATAGTGGTTTCTTCACTACTCTAAATCATGTAAGTAACATTGTGATATACATGGTCACGTAGCGAAGTATGTAGTAGTCAGACTTAAGAAACCACAACACATGGGTATTGTAAAACCTTTGAGTTTATTTCTTTAATCTCTGCCGTGGTGGGTGGCGAGCATTGACAATGACTACTACTATTGTTGGGATGACTGGCGATGGTGAGGTGGAAGGGGTGGACGAAGCTCACTGCCCGTTGGCAGTGATGGACCGTGGCGACGGTCACTCTTACCTGTTTCCTTTCCTGAGGCTTCTGTCTGACTGACCTGTCGGCTCGAACCCTCAGGCCTTTATATTCATAGATACTCCTACGCATCTTTATCTTTTGATCTGATAACGGACATTTGTTATATATTTCTTTATCTTCTCCCTGCTTCTTTGACCAGAAAGCCTAGCTTCCATTTTCCCCTTTTTTAAAATATATATTTTTATATTTCTCTCTGTCTTTTTGCCGGAAGCTTTGTTTTCCGGACGAGGGCAATACTTGAAACCATGCAACTGTATGCAAACATTATTATTAAACTAGCAGGACCTGTGGATATACCACAGTATGATAATTAATTATTATGTTTGATATCTTTACTTAAGAGCTATTGCATTAGTTCAATATGTAAAAAGTATAATAATCTTAATTTAACTCTCTCTCTCTCTCTCTTTTTCTTTCTTTTCATCTTTTCAGTATGTTCAATTGAAACAGATTAGTGTTATTGCTTCCATGCACTCACCCTCTCTCATTCCCCTACTCTCTTTCTTTCTTATTATATTTTTTCTGTGTAAAAAGAAAGTCGGCCTAAAGTCAGTATCAGCCAGACAGCATGGGAGTCTCACCTTTTCACCAGTGCTAGACCAAGGAGATTGTTTTCGCGTCTGAGGTGGAGTGCCACACCTACTATCAGCTCCTTACTTTACCGCACAGATGCCTGTGCTACTCATACACTGAGTTGGCGAGGGCCAGTATGAACCAAGAACCTTGCGATTCCTAGCCGAACTGAGGTAAACCGGCCCTTTTTCTGTGTAGTATGTCCTATTTCTTCCCTTTCTTTCTTTATATATATATATATATATATATATATATATATATATATATATATATATAATTATATATAAATGGAATGGTCCATTATTTAGTTGAGATGAAGACACTCCTAAGATATAAGAATTCAGCAATTAAGCGACATAAGATAATCAGGATTTACATTTTTTGCATTTCACCTTGGATTATTTAGACTTTCTTATTTTTAACCAGAGCGTGTTGCAAGATGATAACGGTCGGAAAATTAAGGAACAAGATTATTGATATATAGATAGGAATAGTTACTTGAAACCATATAACTGTATAAATTATTAGTATAAAATAAATAGTTACATAATTATTAGATTCCTAATACTTGTATACATGTATATCATTACTGTACGCTATTCATGTTCCTGACACTAATACATTATTCTCTGTACTTGACATGAGACTTTGATGAGTTGTGGTGCACCTGAGCACTGTACACATACATGTATATTATTACTGTACGCTATTCATGTTCCTGACACTATACATTATTCTCTGTACTAGACATGAGACTTTGATGAGTTGTGGTGCACCTGAGCACTGTACACAATAAATTTCATTATCATAAACAGTGTACAAATTATTTGTATTGCATAGGAATTCTTGATAGCATATAAACTGCAAACAAATTATCATTATTGAATAGAAATCGTTACTTGATACTATTACTATATAACTGTTATTTACCACAACCTCCCACCACATTAGGGTGTGACACAAGGTCATTTTTAATGTGGGAAGCCACACACAAACCAAAGTTCATGCGATGGATAGTTAAAAAAAAGAAAAAAATGTGTGGATCCCATCGAATCACACTATTATTTGTTTTCAGTGACCTGGGCCAGTTGAAAACAGTAATTAACTATTACTATATAATCTATCTATTCATATATAAAGGCAGGCCCCGGCACTAACTTTTTTCATGACCGTCCCGAACGGGGTTTGGACCGTCCCGAAATCAAAATATTTTTGTTTAATTCATTAGCATCATCTATACTGGTCAGTCATCAGTAGCATAATAACATGTAATAAAACATTAAGAAAAGCTGAAGCAGTGATAATTCTGGATATTTGGACAAAAAATCCATTTCCTAGTGTGTTTTGAGCTAAAAAAAAATACTTTTTTACTTTAAGTTACCCTGAGTAGGGTTAGTAGTACATAATTTGGTCCTTTTAAACTATCTCCCTCCACCATTATTCATTACATGGCTTTGAGAATAGACCTGCGGCACTGTAGCCTCATTTTGAGGTCAGCATTTGGGCAATCACTGGACGGCCATTATTGGAATGTAGTACTAACTTTTAGGAAACATTTTTACCGTCCCCGGCAAACTGTCCTGGATGACGTATTGATCGTCCTGGATGACGTATTGATCGTCCTGGATGGCATTTTTATTGACGGGACAGCATTAATATCGAGCCCTGTAAAGGGCAGTTATGTGTATGTCTGGAGGAAACTTCAAAAATAAAACAATTAACAACAAAGTAAATATATATAACATTAAATATCACCAGGGCTTGGTTTTTGAGCAAAAATAAGAGATTTGATTTATATTCGTGAAGATAATTAAAAAATAAAATTTAAATGATAATAGCATGGAATTTTTTTTTGTATTTAATGTTGTAAATAGTAGACATTAATTTTTCTTTTCCGAGTGGTTTTTATACGTGGGGATTTTAATGAGACATCCTAAGGGAAACCAACTCATGATTCAGTAATAATGGATCTACGAGACTAAATTTACCCCCCCCCCTACCCAGGCAATGCTGGGTAGCCACTTCTAGTTTGTATTAAGAGTAGTTACTTGCAGTTATGTTTGTTTACAAATGTTTATTATAACTTGAAATCCTATAAATGCCTGCAAAAATAGACTGATCGACATTAAATAACCCAACAAGGTTTGAAATACTATTTCTCTGAATTTTTGAGATGAGGCTTGATGATTAGTATTATCTGCATTATTTGGACTATTGTCCTCATCTTCAATGTTATCTGTACCACGTTTCAGCCGATATGCTCTTCAGCCTTCTTCAGGTATTTTTTCTCGGACTTGGGAACCTTCCAATACATGGCCTAGTTGATAAAGGAGTTAGATTAAGACAGTTCTAAGTGACATTTATTTCTGGACTGCAGGTTCAATCCTGACCAGGGGCAGCAGTAACATAGAATAATAATTAACACAGCTTAACGCCTCTACCCCAGCTATGGTTAGCAGAATGAGAACCGGATAGCCCCGTGAACTGAATAAAGGGTTAGGTTCAAAGTTCTGTGATGGCTCCCGATTATGACAAGAAGGCTCCCGAGTTTGAGATAGTTCCTGAGTTCGAGATGAAATGCCTGAAGAAGGCTGGAGGGTACATCGGCCGAAACGTTATACAGATAACAATGAAGATGAGGCCAATAGTCTGAATAATGCAGATGATACTAAGGGTTGAAATGCCATAAAACCAACCAGCCAACCATATTCTTTTTTTGTTCTCCTAGGAGACTAGTTCGAGTTTAAACTTCCTAAAAAAAAATGGAGAAATTGATCTAACCCCTTTTTGCCCCAGTCAAAATTCAATTATGACAAATAAAGGTTTTAAAATCTTTTAAAAACAAATCCGAAAATAATTATCAATTGTCAAGATAATAATTTTGATATCAGCTGAACAGTGAGGGAGTCTATCCTCTTTTTGCTAGTGCTAGACCAGGGAGATTGTTTTTGCTGAAGTGTAGCATCACAATGTTGTTCAAATTAAGGACTTTCGAGATTGGGTTACTATTCATTCAACATTTACCTATGAGTAAAACGTTAGGGCAGACTGGACTCTTTTAGCCTTGGTATGGCAACCAATCTAGGAGAAGGAAAACTTTGAATTCAAACCAGTTGTACTCTGTTTAAAAATTGGCCTTGTGTCACATCCAGCAGAGGGACTGGGTGACTACAAATATTTATTCGTAAAATTTAACGTGTGATTTGTTGGAGAAAAAGGGGGGGGGACTAGGTTTTGATACATTTTAATTATGCATTTAACTTCCCCTCCCCCACCCACAAATCTGGACCTCTTTAAATTGCAGTTTACTTAACAATAAACTGGTTGCATTTATTCTCAACTCACTGATCATAAAGACGGGGATCAGATTATAATTGATTTTATATTGTAAATCGATCCTCTACTTTGCGGCCAGCTCTTCACCTTTTTTTTATAAGATGTGCGTAAATAAATACTTATGTTTTGTTGATGAAAGGCATTTTGTGGGGAGGGGGGGGTTGAGAAGAAAATTGGAAGAAGAAAAAAAAACGAAATGGGTTGATTGTTAAAATCATAATAATATCCATTTTCTAACCTTTTTCGTTTTTTTGGCACATTGATATTTTTTGTTTACATTCTTCTTCTTGGGAAACACACGTAAGCAGTAACTCCCGGGTGAGTCGGGGGGGAGGGTGAATGAATAGCAGAAATGTGAAGGGGGTGGTGGGAGAACGGGGTGGATTGCAGTGGTGGTGGTGGTGGCAGAGGATTGCCTAATTTTGGTCAACCGACAAATAAGAGGGTGAATGTAGTGTAGACTAACGCCCCTTCCTTTTTTGTTTTTGTTTTCTTAAACGTTTTCACTAGGGGGAAAAAATGTCTGAACTAATCTTTTATGGCTGTGATTAATGTTTGCAGTGATTAGTGATTAATTTTATCGTCCTAACTGTACTCCTCCTAATCCCATTTTAAGATACACTGTTATGTTAATAATAATGCTGATGATGCTGATGATAGTAGCAGAAGACTGAAGAACAAATATCTACTCTTACTTCTCCCCTTCTCCCTCTACTCTTATTTCGCCCTTCTCTCTCTACTCTTACTTTTCCCTTCTCTCTCTCTCTACTCTTACTTTCCCTTCTCTCTCTCTCTCTCTCTACTCTTACTTTTCCCTTCTCTCTCTCTCTCTTACTCTTACTCTTCTCCTTCTCTCTCTCTCTCTCTACTCTCTACTCTTTTCCTCTCTCTCTCTCTCTACTCTTACTCTTCCTTCTCTCTCTCTCTCTTCTCTCTACTCTTACTTTTCCCTTCTCTCTCTCTCTCTCTCTCTCTACTCTTACTCTTCCCTTCTCTCTCTCTCTCTCTCTTACTCTTCTCCTTCTCCTTTCTCTTCTCTACTCTTCTCTTCTCTCTCTCTCTCTCTCTCTCTCTCTCTCTCTACTCTTACTTTTCCCTTCTCTCTCTCTCTCTCTCTCTCTCTCTCTCTCTCTCTCTCTACTCTTACTTTTCCCTTCTCTCTCTCTCTCTCTTCTCTCTCTCTCTACTCTTACTTTTTTCCCTTCTCTCTCTCTCTCTCTCTCTCTACTTTACTCTTCCCTTCTCCCTCCTCCCCTGCATTGGTTAAAAATCAATTATGTTTATAATGTGATGTACTACAATTTTAGTATGACTTGTTAGCTTCTATCCTCGAGTCAATAATAGCCGTGACAGCTTGTCTGTTAGTCTTGTCTTTTGTTCTTTTCTTTTCTTTTCTTTTCTTATTTTTATTTCGGCTACCTTTTTTTTTACCATGTATCATATTGCGAGAAAACGTTTTACTCGTTGAAACATCAATGTTTTTTTTAAAAAAGAGATACAAATGTATATATATATAAATTTTCATGTGATACAATTAGTGAATAATTACGATCATAGTAGACAGTCTCTTCATCCACGTTAGTACTGTTTTAGGTCATGATGACCACCTTAAGAGAGAGAGAGAGAGAAGAAGAGAGAGAGAGAGAGACCTTTTTAAACATTTTTACTTCCCCAATTAACTGACCTCTTAAAAGATTACCGGTGTACTTATATATATATATCTTTTAATTAATAATTATTATAAAAAATGAATGTTTTTTTTTTTCCTGTTGTAAGATCCATGTGTTCAATTTTTCAAAAAATGACCCCCTCTTCCTTCCTCTCTCTCTTTCTTCCTTCCGTCTCTCTCTTTCTTTCCTTCCTCTCTCTCTTTCTTCCTTCCTCTCTCTTTCTTCCTTCCTCTCTTTCTTCCTTCCTCTCTTTCTTCCTTCCTCTCTCTCTTCCTTCTCTCTCTCTCTTTCTCCTTCTCTCTCTTTTCTTCTTCCTCTCTCTCTTCTTTCTTCCTCTTCTCTTTCTTTCTTCCTCTCTCTCTTTTTCTTCCTCTCTCTCTTTCTTTCTTCATCTCTCTCTCTTTCTTTCTTCATCTCTCTCTTTCTTTCTTCATCTCTCTCTTTCTTTCTTCATCTCTCTCTTTCTTCCTTCCTCTCTCTTTTCTTCCTTCCTCCTCTCTTTCTTCCTTCCTCTCTCTCTTTCTTCTTCTTCCTCTCTCTCTTTCTTTCTTTCTTCCTCTCTCTCTTTTTCTTTCTTCCTCTCTCTCTTCCTTTCTTTCCTCTCTCTCTCTTCTTCTCCTCTCTCTCTCTTTCTTTCTTCCTCTCTCTCTCTTTCTTTCTTCCTCTCTCTCTCTTTCTTCTTCCTCTCTCTTTCTTCCTTCTCTCTCTCTCTTTCTTCCTTCCTCTCTCTCTCTTCCTTCCTCTCTCTCTCTTCCTTCCTCTCTCTCTCTTCCTTCCTCTCTCTCTCTTCCTTCCTCTCTCTTCTCTTTCTTTTCCCTCTCTTTCTTCCTTCCCCTCTTCTTTCTTCCCCTTCCTTCCTTCTCTCTTCTCTTTCTTTCTTCCTCTCTCTCTTTCTTTCTTCCTCTCTCTCTTTCTTCCTTCCTCTCTCTCTTTCTCCTTCCTCTCTCTCTTCTTCTCCTTCTCTCTCTTCCTTCCTCTCTCTCTCTTTCTTCCTTCCTCTCTCTCTCTTTCTTCCTTCTCTCTCTCTCTTTCTTCCTCTCTCTCTCTTTTCTTCCTTCCTCTCTCTCTCTCTTCTTCTTCCTCTTCTCTCTTCTTCCTTCTTCCTCTCTTCTCTTTCTTCCTTCTTCTCTCTCTTCTCCTTCTTCCTCTCTCTCTTTCTTCCTCTTCCTCTCTCTCTTTCTTCCTTCTTCCTCTCTCTCTTTTCTTCTTCTTCCTCTCTCTCTTTCTTCCTTCTCCTCTCTCTCTTTCTTCCTTCTTCCTCTCTTTCTTCCTTCTTCCTCTCTTCTTCTTCTTCCTCTCTCTCTTTCTTCCCTCTTTCCTTCCCTCTTTCCTTCCCTCTTTCCCTTCTTTCCTTCCCTCTTTCTTTCTCTCTTTTCTTCTCTTTTCCCTCGTCCCTCTTCCTCGTCCCTCTCTCTCCCTCTTCTTCGTCCCTCTCTCTCCCTCTTCCTTCGTCCCTCTCTCTCCCTCTTCCTTCGTCCCTCTCTCTTCCTCACTCCCTCTTCCCCTCTTCCCTCTCTTTCCCTCTTCCCTCTTCTCTCTTTCCCACGTCCCTCTTTCCCTCTTCCCTTCTCTCTCTTTCCCGCGTCCCCCTCTCTCTTTCTCTCTCTTTCTCTCTCTTTCTCTCTCTCTCTCTCTCTCTCTCAGAAGGTAGCGCCTTGAATTAATATCTATCATTATATTATTAAAATTTTAGAATTCTCATTGTTTGGAATATGTATTTTAATTTATTGCACATCATAGTGATGTTTTTATTTGAGCAATACATTTAAAAGTGATTTTAAAGAATAAAGCAACTTCCAGTTCAAGTTTCAACTGAATGATAATTTTATAGGAACTATATTCGTGTTGGGTATCGTTTTTTTATTTTTATTTTTTTAATTTTTTTTACTAATCAATTCTTGATATAACCGAGATGACTATGAATTACTAATTAGAATCCTCCATTCCTTCCTTTAAATAAATAAATAGCTTAATAATCCTGGGGACCGCTATTAAAACGAAAACACAAAAGGGTTTTATTTACGGGCCGTCAAGTTATTAGTCAAAATTGATTTCTTAAAAAAAAAAAAATGAAAAAAAAGAAACAATACTGCCTGAAGACGTATCTGCTTTCTTTCTATTTCTTTAAATGCGTTATGTCAACCATTTCTGTTTAGTTTACTTTACAGCCTATTTAGTTCTTTCTACTTTATCAGTTACGCAACAACTTGTGTGTTGTTGTTTAGTTGGCACTATTAAGACAACTGTTTATTGTTTTGATCTTTTGAAATTTGATTGAGAAATCATCGTCTATTTTTATGTTGCATAATCAATTAAAACGCACGCCTGTGTGTGTGTGTGTGTGTGTGTGTGTGTGTGTGTGTGTGTGTGTGTGTGTGTGCGTAGATGTCACTCAGATGTCTAGGCTTAAAAATCCAATGTACTCTAGACAAAACAAACAAATCACCTGAAGTATTTTAATGTGTTAACCAGTTCATATCAGTTATTCTACCTGTCTGTGTCTGTATCAGGATACTTGGTCGGGTACAACTGTATACTTTAATCTGATTTAAGTTTATTATATTTCTCTGTCTCTCTATCTGTATTAGGTATACCCAAAAAAATCGTCTGCTACGTTTTTAAAAAACGAATTAAAAACGAATTAAAATTAATTAAATCTATTATTTAAGGTCAAACTTTTGTCTAAAACGATAAGTAGTAACATAATGACCATCATTAAAAAAAGAAAAATATAATTACATATGCAGTTTATTTTTAATACATTTAAAGGGATTTGTTTTGGTCAATTTCGACGCGATCCGCCATTCTGTCTCTTTTTCAATGGTTTTAAGTGCCTGTTTACAATTTTAATGGAACATTCGCGATTGCAAAAATAATTACCAAAAAATCAGGTAATTATGCGATTTTAATGAAATTTTCAGTATTGATTTATCAATTAATGAATTTTATAATGCATCAGTTATTTTATTTCAAAACTTTCAAAAGTGTCAAATCTTGTCAATATATCTTCTTTTTTAAAAACTGTTGTCTCCGCTCTTAACAACACGGAGTATAAACAAGCTCTGATGACAATTTTCATAAAATCGAAATATTGTTCAATATCAGCTATGTTATAAAATGTTTTCACTTTAACAGCATTTTGTGGTGTTTTCATATCTTTTTATATATACTCATCTCTCTCTATATATATCTTTCTATCTATCTAGTATGCTATATTTATAGGTAAAGAGTGCTCAATATCATTGATAGAGCATGTATATCCAAGGGTTGTGTGGACTTGGATTCATCCACCCTTAGTACTGGTACTTAACTTTGGTGATCTAGTGGGCACCAGTGAATTAATTGTGACTTGATCTATTAGTGATTTAGAATTAAACGTTTATATGTATACAAATTATTTATTTTTTAAATTTGTTATTTTCAGATTTTCAATTTGTTGTAACTCCAGTATCAGAGTTAACAGAAAAATGATAGGAATAAACATGATGAGTATTAAGGATAGAAAAAAAAGGTTTACTAAGCAAAGATACAAGGTGAACAGTAATTAGGAATTGCTAGGTTGAATTACTAAGTCCTGTGAGATCTCATTTCTCTCTTCTGAGGTTTTGTCAGACATAATAGAAAAAACAGATGATTTCATTCTCATTATTTAGGTACTATATGACACAAATACCCTAACCAAGATATATTTTATTTCTCTTTTTAAATAACAACTTTAGTATGTCAGTGGAAAAAAAAATTAAATTGAAGGTGATTGAATGGTTGTTTTTTTTTGTTTTTGTTTTTTTTTTGTTTTTTTTTGTTTTTGTTTGGTAAACACCAGTGCACTCGTTATCATTGTTGCTAATGAATAATCATAATGATATTTTTTTTTCTTATTTTTATAATAAAAAGTAAGTAAAGTTGACGGGGCGGCCTAAAGTCGGTATCAGCCAGTCACGAGGGAGCCTATCCCCTTTTCAATAGCACTAGACCAAGGAGATTGTTTTTTAGCATCTGAGGTGGAACGCCACACCTACCATCAGCTCCTTACTTTACCACACAGGTTCCTGTGCTACTCATACGCTGAGTTGGCGAGGACCGGTATCGAACTAGGAATCTTGTGGTTTCTAGCCGAACGCTCTACCGACTGAGCTAACTCGGCCCGTTAATTAAATTTAATTATTTTTATATAACTTATTGTTTTTAAGTATGTATAGATATTTGCTTCAACAAGTTCCTGCTGAGGGGGGGGGGTAAAAAAAAGTGAGTTCATTGTCTCTCACAGGCCAAACTTTCTTTTTTTGGTCAACACAGTCTTTCGACCAGCAGCTAAAAATCCATCGCCGTCATCAAAATATCTTTTCTTGACTGCCGTCTCACGTAAGCCGAAGCTTCTCTGCTTGTCATGCCATGCTCCACTCGCTTTGGTTATTTTATGGGCATATTACCCAAACATCCAGGCACATCAGTCGAACCTTGCGTCCGTCCAGTGCCTAAATCGCATTTGTTTTTGCATGCAGGAGGACGCGAGTTCGATCCCGGCAGGCAAGACAATGTCTTGCTCTTTTTCCTTTCTCGTTCTCCGTCATAGTATGATTTGTTTAAATGAAAATTTCAGTGGATCTTAATTTCAATGCTGAGTACCGTATCATATTTAGACAATATAATTAATTGCAAATTAGGTAATAAAAAAAAAAAAAAGTAAAACTCGTCGGGGCGACCTAATGTCGGTATGAGCCATACAGCGATGGACTCTACCTCTTTTCACTATCTCTAGACCAAGGAGATTATTTTAGTGTCTGAGGTGGAGCGCCACACCTACCATCAGCTCCTCACTTTACCATACAGATCCCTGTGCTACTCATCCACGAAGTTTGCAAGGACCGGTATCAAACCAGGAGCCTTGGGATTCCTAAACCGGCAGGAAGTATTTTATGACTAGAAATTCATATTAATCTCCCTTGAAAAATTATAATGTTCAGGGTGAGCCTGAACGCAAAATCAACTTAGAAATTACTTTAATTTGTTGAGTTAGGGCTTTTTGGGCCGGGTTAGTTCAGTCGGTAGAGCGTTCAGCTAGAAACCTCAAGGTTCCTAGTTTGATACCGGCCCTCGCCAACTCAGCATATGAGTAGCACAGGGATCTGTGCAGTAAAGTAAGGAGCTGGTGGTATGTGTGGCACTCCACCTCAGACGCAAAAACAATTTCCTTAGTCTAGTGAAAAGGGGGGGGATAGACTCCCTTGCTGTTTGGCTGATACCAACTTTAGGCCACCCCGACAAAAGAAAAACAAAAAAAAAAATAGAGATTATTGAGTTGTAGTTGAATATTGAGCTTAATTGCCACCAAAGGTGTCTTTTAAGTGAGTGGCTTATATAATTTTAGCTTTTTAGGTAAAGTTTATTTCCGGCAATGTCTCCAGTGGGATGTATGATTTTTAATTTTTTTTTTTTTTCTGATGGTATGTCCTTAGCTGATTAGCGGTTATAGTTATAGTGAGGCTGACATGTTTGAAGGGACCGTTGTAATTATAACTCTTGAAGGAGTTAATTTTAAAACAAAACAAAAAAAAAAAAAAAAAAAATTATTTGCTCTACATTCTAAAGTGCAACTCGTGAGTAATGGTGACCTGTCATTGTTCTTTAAAAAAAAAAAATTAAAAAAAGGAAAGAAAGAAAGAAAAAACAAAAAAAGTGCTCCAAACACTTTTTTTAGTTGGGTTGTTTAAGCATAGCCTTCAAGTGTAGCAGTTGCTAAAAAAACAATAAGCGATAAACAAAAGCCCAATTGAAGGGTGTGTGTTTGGGGGTGTGTGTGTTGTGAAGAATACGATTGGGAAAGAGAAAAGTGTTGAGAGCAGAAAATGATGTTATCTTCTCTACCTCTTTTAGCGTATGCAGCTCAACAGCTTTTTAAGGGGGGAATGTTGATTCCGAAAAGCTCCTATTCTTGAATTTCCTTTTATGGGCATTGAAGGGACTGTCTGTAAGAAAAGCTGATAATTATATAGTGTGTGTGCTTATGTGTTTGCGTATGTGTGTATGCATGGATGTGAGTGTGTAATCTGTAAGAGACAACCTATGAATCCATTGTGACGACAATCCATGATGTTATTTAGGAAGGATTGATGGATTTTAATTAGCATTTCCAAGCTATCTCCATTATATTGGAGGTTTGGGAATGTGGAGCACCCTTTCATCATCATTGCTCTCTGGTCCGCTCTGACCTGGAGTGGTAGTACCTGTTAGGGTCCCATCTATGGGTTAGATAGAAAAATGTGTTTATAAAAAAAATAAATTGTGTATCCATTAAGAATAAATTTATTTCAAAACTTTGTCAGCATTAAATGACCCACTGGGGTTGATGTGCCAGAAACCAAACAAACAAAAAATTAATATGGATGAGAAAAAAGAGAAATTCAGTATGAATGCATCATCCTCATGTCATGCAGTTAGCACGGATATCGATGACAATCTCTCGCCAAACTTTATCATTCATTGTCCCAGGGAGGTCCTCTGCACAGCATCCAGTATCCTCACAGAGTTGGTCAATGTAGGTCCTTGGTGGGCGGCCCACATTAGCATGTCCATGTGTTGGCTTCCACAGGAGAACATTGCTTATGAGTTCATCCTTGCTCCTCCAGCGGTGTCCAGCATGCCTTGTCCATCTCACTCGGATGGTTTGTGAGATAGGGGGCAGGTGGCCGTACAGCTGCTTCCTTGTGGGGTGCTGTTTCCACGACTTGTTCAAGACCACATGCAGTATTCTTGTGCAGGTCCCATCAAGCTTATTCTCAAAGCGCCTTGTTAGGGTCCAAGTGGTGCAGCCATACAGCAGCACTAATACAGTTTGCTTCCAAGCTGTGGTTATATGAATGCAGATCCCAATAAAATTATCATTGAGTTGCAAATTGGACTGCAAATTGCTTTATTCTCTAAGAACATTTTAAGCATGTGGCTCTAATAAAAATATCACTATAATGTACCATTTTTGCTTGTAGAAACCACAAGGTTCTTAGTTCGATACTGGTCCTCGCCAACTCAGCATATGAGTAGCACAGGGATCTGTGTGGTAAAGTGAGGGCTGATGGTAGGTGTGGCGCTCCACCTCAGATGCTAAAACAATCTTCTTGGTCTAGCGCTATTGAAAAGGGGATAGACTCCCTCGCTGACTGGCTGATACCTACTTTAGGCTGCCCCGTCGACTTTACTTACGTTTTTACTTACAATTAAGTAGAAATAAACAACATAAAATTCGTAAGCGGATTTTAACAGGTTTGAATTCTAAGTTTTCCTTCTCCTTGTTGCCGATTGACTAACCAAAGTTAAAGAGCCCTGTCTGCCCTACTATTTACCCACAGTTAAAGGAAAAATAGTTGGATGGATACTTTTACTAAGGACAGAGATGCTGATAGGTCAGCGTCCTGCATCCCTGACGCATAAAAATCTAAAAGGACACAGTAAAATCATATCCATGCATCCCAGTGTTTTTCTTTTTTTTCTTCCCTCTCTATTTCAAGCTAACTGTAAATACATTTCAATAGTTTTTTTAGAAATGAATTACACAGGGTAGGTTACAAAGTAGGAGTTAGACGGCTTTAGTTGGGACCCATAAATTTTCCCGGGGACTCCTTCAAAGCAAATATGTGCGTCCCAGGATGCACTAAATCAAAAAGCTATCAGCATCACTGCAAAGGTATTAAATGAAATGCAACCAGCCTTGTCCAGGATTTGAACTCATGTTGTTGTGTCCATTTCCACAATGATTACCATTACACAACATGTCTCTATGATTTAAAAAAACGACCTTCAGAATGAAAGAAGACGCCAACAAAATTATCATTCAGTTTCAAATTGAACTGGAAATTGCTTTATTCTTTAAGTTTAAGTGTATTGCTCTAATAAGAATCTTCCTGTACTCAACTGATGAGAAGCACAGGAATCTGTGCAGTAAAGTTAGGAGCTGATGGTAGGTGTAGCGCTAGAGAATGATTGAGCTAGAGAGAGATGATTGAGCTAGAGAGAGAGAGAGAGATGATTGAGAGAGAGAGAGAGAGAGAGAGATGATTGAGCTAGAGAGAGAGAGAGATGATTGAGCTAGAGAGAGAGAGAGAGAGATGATTGAGCTAGAGAGAGAGAGAGATGATTGAGCTAGAGAGAGAGAGAGAGAGAGATGATTGAGAGAGAGAGAGAGAGAGAATGATTGAGAGAGAGAGAGAGAGAGAGAGAGTGATTGAGCTAGAGAGAGGAGAGAGAGAGAGAGAGAGAGAGAGAGAGAGAGAGATGATTGAGCGAGAGACTAGAGAGAGAGAGAGAGAGATGATTGAGCTAGAGAGAGAGAGGGAGAGAATGATTGAGCTAGAGCTAGAGAGAGAGAGAGAGAGAGAGCTAGAGAGAGAGAGAGAATGATTGAGCTAGAGAGAGAGAGAGAATGATTGAGCTAGAGAGAGGAGAGAGAGAGGGAGAGAATGATTGAGCTAGAGAGAGAGAGAGAGAGAGATGATTGAGAGAGAGAGGAGAGAGAGAGAGAGAGAGAGAATGATTGAGCTAGAGAGAGAGAGATTGAGCTAGAGAGGGAGAGAGAGTGAGAGAGAGAGAGAGAGAGAGAGAATGATTGAGAGAGAGAGAGAGAGAGAAGAGAGAGAGAGAGAATGATTGAGAGAGAGAGAGAGAGAGAAATGATTGAGAGAGAGAGAGAGAGGAATGATTGAGCTAGAGAGAGAGAGAGAGAGAGAGATTGAATGATTGAGAGAGAATGTTTGAGCTAGAGAGAGAGAGATTATATATGCACAAACATAATGAGAAGTTTCATAATATATAGTTGTCTCTGCCTTCTCAACCAACTTTATATAAGAAGAGAATTTTAATCTCAACTCTGAATCTTTCTCTGGATGGTTACTACATGAGTTAGAGTAAAGAAATTCTTCTTCTTTTTATTACTATTTGATATCTGAGTAAAATCATTTGGTATAACCGAGTTCAGTTCGCTCGGTGAATGATTTAGTTTCTCTTTTGTTCTTGAACTAAATCTGAACATCATTCAACCATTCTGCAGTTTTTTTTATATTCTTTTAAATTTTTTATTTTTATTGTTGACCAAATCTGAATAAATCTGGATTTCTCTAATTTTCTTCCCCCTCCCATCAGATTTCGGATATAATTTTCTATTTATTTGAACCAATATCCCTATCTTGGTTGTTTTTTGGAGCAGATTTTTCAATTGTTGGTTCATTTTTTTTTCTTCTCTTATAACATTCTGCTTCTGCTTTTTCTTCTCTCTCTTCCTCTTCTCTTCTCTCTTCTCTCTCTTCTCTTCTCTTCCTCTTCTCTTCTCTCTTTCTCTTCTCTTCTCTCTCTTCTCTCTTCTCTCTTCTTCTCTCTCTTCCTCTTCTTCTCTCTCTCCTCTTCTCTCTCTCTCTCTCTCTTCTCTTCTCTCTCTTCTCTTCTCTTCTTCTCTTCTTCTCTCTTCTCTCTCTCTCTTCTCTCTCTCTCTCTCTTCTTTCTTCTCTCTTCTTCTTCTTCTTCTCTCTCTCTCTCTTTCTTCTCTCTTCTTTCTTCTCTCTCTCTTTCTTCTCTCTTCTTTCTTCTCTCTTCTCTTCTCTTCTCTCTCTTCTCTCTTCTCTCTTCTTCTCTTCTTTCTTCTCTTCTCTCTCTTCTCTCTTTCTCTCTCTCTTCTCTCTCTCTTTCTCTTCTCTCTTCTTTCTCTCTCTCTCTTCTTTCTTCTCTCTTCTCTCTTCTCTTCTTCTCTCTCTCTCTTCTCTCTTCTTCTTCTCTCTTCTCTCTCTCTTCTCTCTTCTTTCTCTCTCTTCTTCTCTTCTTCTCTCTCTTCTTCTCTCTCTCTCTTCTCTCTCTCTCTCTTCTTGTGACCTCTTATTTCAAGACCTGAATTATTACTACTTGGATGAAAATCATCTGATATAGAAAGAGTGGTTTGATCAGTATTTTCATAATAGATATGTACTAGCAGTACCTATAAATATACAACAGTATGTAGGTATGCATCGTGTGTCTCTGATGCATAGAAATCTAAAAGGACATATTAAAATCATATCCATACATCTCAGTGTTTTTCTTTTTTCTTCCCTCACCATTCAAGCTAACTGTAAATACATTCAATAGTTTCTTAGAAATGAATTATATAGGATAGATTACAAGGTAGGAGTTAGCTGACTTTAGTTGTTTCCCCATATCATAAATAAAAACCCTACAATCTATTAAGAAACTTTAGTTGGGACTCATTCAAAGCAAATATGTGAGTCCCAGGATGCACTAAATTAAAAACTATCAGCATCGCTGAGTATGATAATTTAATTATTAGGTTTGATATGTTTACTTAAGATCTATTTTTGGGAGAATATGTGCTTAATTGAAGTTGTACCTAATTTTTAAAGTTAATTAATTAATAATTAATTAATTAGGCGGGCATACCTATTTAAATGTAAGGCTAAACAAATCGAGAAAAATCGATCCGTCCTATTAGGCCTCATCAGCAGAGCTATAGATAGGAAGACCGCCATGTGTGTGATTCGAACCCTCTGTCAAACTGACAGGGAGGACTGTAACCCCTACACCAATCGGACTTTCTTAGATTTTTCGTTTTGTTTAGAAGTAGGTTTTTATTCCTCTTATAGTGACTTTTTCTACACGAGAAGTAAATACACAAACGATGTGTTTTGATATGGCTTTTTTTTTTTAAAAGATCTATTGCAAAATAGAAAATAGTTCTATATTTACAAAGTATAATAATCTTGATTTAACTCTCTCTTACTCTTTTTATTCTTTCTATTATGTTCGATTGAAACATATTAGCGCTATCACCCCCTCTCTATCTTTCTCCTTTCTTTCTTATATTTTTTCTGTATCACATGTTCTTTTCTTCTCTTTATTTCTTTATAATAAAACAGAATGGTCCATTATTTAGTTGAGGTGATGACACTCATAAGAAATAAGAATTCTACGGATAAGCAACACCAGATACTCAGGATTTACATTATTGCATTTTATCTTGGACAATTTGGAGGGTCTCCTTTTTAACCAGAGGGTGTTGCAAGATGATAACAAGTGTATTAATATATAGATATTGGGTATGAGAGAGAGAGAGAACATTATATCACTTTCCAGTATGTATTTCAATTTGTGGAATCTCTCTATCTATCTATCTATCTCTCTCTATCTCTCTATCTATCTCTCTATCTCTCTATCTCTCTATCTCTATCTCTATCTATCTCTCTCTATCTCTATCTATCTCTATCTATCTCTCTATCTATCTCTATCTATCTCTATCTATCTCTCTATCTATCTCTATCTATCTATCTATCTCTCTATCTATCTCTATCTATCTCTCTCTATCTCTATCTCTCTATCTATCTCTATCTCTCTCTATCTCTCTCTCTCTATCTATATCTCTCTCTATCTATATCTCTCTATCTATATCTCTCTCTATCTATCTATCTATATCTCTCTTATCTATCTATATCTCTATCTCTCTCTCTATCTCTCTCTATCTATATCTATCTATCTCTCTCTATATATATATATTCTCTCTCTATCTCTCTATATCTCTCTCTATATCTCTCTCTATCTATATCTCTCTCTATATCTCTCTCTATCTATATCTTCTCTCTCTCTATCTATCTATATCTCTCTATCTCTCTCTATATCTATCTATCTCTCTATCTATCTATATATCTATCTATATCTCTATCTATCTATATATCTATCTCTATCTATCTATATCTCTATCTATCTATATCTCTCTCTATCTCTATCTATCTATATCTCTATCTATCTATATCTCTATCTATCTATATCTCTATCTATCTATATCTCTATCTATCTATATCTCTCTCTCTCTATCTATCTATATCTATATCTATCTCTCTCTCTCTCTCTCTATCTATATCTATCTCTCTCTCTCTCTATCTATATATCTCTATCTATATCTCTCTCTTTATGGATTAGTCAGCTGCTCAAATATATATATATGTTTCCTTTATGTGTCTTCCTGTCAGTTACATTGGAGAAATTATACTGATGCATTTATTATTTTATGTCTAGGTAAAAACAATTGATTCTAAGTCCAGCTCACTATAGTCAAAGATTTCTTTATAACTTTATTCTCTCCTCATCAATTCCCAAGGATATCATTTTGTATTTATTTGAACTAATATCCCTATCTTTGTTACTTTTTATAGCATTTTTTTAATCAGTTGACAGTATTTTTGGTAGTGTAAAGTTACTGACGTGTGTCAAATGTCTAAAGATACTTTTTCATGGGGATTAACTGATAATGTGTAAGACCATTACAATATTGCTTTCTCTTATAGATTCAAGCTTACTAGGAATCTTCTTTCTTGGTCTGCAGCCCATAATAAAAATAAATAATATAGAATAATGTTGGCACCTTTCCGTCCACTAAGGACGATGGCGTAGTGTAAAAAAAAAAAAATCTGCATCTGTGCAAGTGACTCTGCAGGCCAATTCTTGAGTGACAGTCTTTGGTGCATTGAATGCACACAAACTGTGATGCTTTCTGGGGCTGCTGTCTTTTTTCTCTCTTTCTGGTTCTCTTTGCTGACGAGGCTACTCTCCTCTCTATGTCACCCCTCTCCGTGCCTTGCTTAACATTAAGATGCCAGGCCGCTCTTTTTTTGCATCTACCTCCCACGTGTTTGTGTCAATATGGCATGTCCTCATGATGCTCCTGCCGACATCTTTAAATTGTAGGTGTGGTCTACCAACCGATTGGGAGCCTTTTACTAATTCGCCGTAAAAAAGATCTTTTGGGATGCGGCCATTTCTCTCCTGACATGTCCAAGCCAATGAAGGTGCCTCTCACAGAGAATGGAGAATAATAAAATAAACAATAGAATATAAATATGTATTATTTGGATTATTCAAACAATTGTCCTCATCTTTATTGTTTTCTGCACAATGTTACAACCGATGTGCCCTCTGGCCTTCTTCAGGTATTTCTTGTCGGACTTGGGTACCTTCTCTTCGAACTCGGGAGCCTTCATGGAACTTCAAACCTAACCCTTTATAAATCCATGGGGGTAGACTGTCCTCATTCCGTTAGCCATGAGTGGGTACTAGTGTTATGCTATGTTGATTATTTTACGTTACTGTCACCCCTGACCTCATTGAAATAATACAAATTATCAAGCCTCATCTTAAAAATTCAGAGAAATAGAATATAAATACAGGGGTACCTTGACTTATGTTCAAGACAAATTAAACTTGTAACTAAATTTCCTCGTATATTAAATCAATTTTATTTGGAATTTTTTTTTTCAAGTTACAAGCTCAGTAGATTTTTTGTTTTGTGTTGAGAGCTAAAATATGAGGTATGATCGAGTTTCACATACGCTTATGTTAATAAGTTCACTAAAAACGTTTAAGTTCCAAATTTATTATGCCAAAGAAAAATATTATTTAAAAAAAAAAATTAAAAAACAGTAAAAAAAAATATTAAAACATATTACAACATATAATTCATTACATTCTATTTTATTATGTTTTTATATAATACAGTGCTATTTTTCTTATAATATTAATATCTTTTTCAGCTAGTATATTTGGTCTGAGACCTGTCAACTGTTCCTTATAAACATTCATCTTAATTCCACAGAATATTTATAATCTTTCCACAGATTATCTAACATTGCCTTAAAGGAGTCCAGAGATGGGGCATTCACTATTGATGATGGTAGTTTATTCCATGTATTCACTCTGTTACTAAAATAATTTTGTCTTGCATTTGCTTTACAAAATTTTTTAAAGAGTTTTAATTTATGACCCCTGGAATTGATATTTTGAGCAATGTTTAGTAGATCAAAGTGAATATAATCCATGGGTATATTTGTAGACTTCAGTCATATCCCCTCTTGTTTGTCGATAAACCAAACTTGGTACGTCAATCTTCTTAAGTCTTTCTTTATACGAAAGGTTTTTTAAATCATTCATTACTTTAGTTGCTCTCCTTTGAACTCCCTCAATGAGTTTTTATGTCCTTGATTAGTCTTGGACTCCAAACCACATTAGCAAATTCCAAATGAGGTCTTACCAATACAATGAATAAATTTTTCAGTATTTCTTTATCCATGTATTCATATGACCTTCATATTAATCCTAATATCTTATTTGCTTTATTTACTTGTCTTTCTATGTGTTTGGAAAATTTTAATTTAAAAAATTGTAACTAAAAAATGTTTTGGGAGGTGCTGAAATAGATTGATGGCATTTAAGTTTATTTCAATGGAGAAAATTGATATATGAGGAAATTGAGTTATGAGCCAAACGCATTAAATTCCTAAGTCAAGCCCTCCCCACACACATACACATTAGTTCCTTTATCTGTCTCATACTGATCAGATGACTATATGTACTAACTGTCTCTCTTCCTCTGTGGTCAGATGTGACATAAGGTCAAAAACTGTCCTAGGAATAGGAGTGGTGACAAAAATTGTCCAGCTTTTGGCATTCTTTTGGGCATCAAATAATAAGCCTATCCCTCTTTTTAGTCTAAGAGGTAGGTTCTGCTTGGGACTGGGAACAGATAATTTATTCTCCAGACCAAAGTCAGAGAAATTGTAAATCCTACAAGTTTTGGAGACTCTGGAAAGATTAAAGCACTGTCACACACACACACACACACTTTATCATCTCAAAATGTTTGAGAGAGAGAGAGAAGAGAGAGAGAGAGAGAGAGAGAAACACATACACACACTGGCGCACACATGCACACACACAGTTCAGAAGCTTTTATCTTCTAATAGTTGTCTGATTAGGTTTAAATAGCAGAATCCTGCCATTTAGAGATACATTAGATCAATTGGAAAAAAAGGTTATTCCAATTAAAATGTGATGAAAATCAAAAAGGAGGACAAACTACAAAGTTCTCATGAGATTTCATCACTTGAATATAGAAACTATTATGATGAATATCATTATCATCAACTTCCTCATACATACATACATATATATATGTATATATATGTATATATGTATGTATATATATATATATGTGTGTGTATAGATTTATGTAAAGTATTGTTATGGGTCCAACGGAGAAAATTAAATATTTTATAAAAAGAAGGTCCGCAAAATGGATTGTTTTTGTTTTTTGATTTTTATTATTATTTGACATTTGCAACACGTGTTTCAGATATTCTGATATCTTCTTCAGGCATTAATTAACCATATTCTGACATATATATATATATATATATATATGTATATATACACATATATTCATATTCTGCCAGAATATGTTTAATTAATGCCTGAAGAAGATATCAGAAGCTCTGAAACACCTGTCGGAAATGTAAAATAATAATAAAAATTTTAAAAAAAACAATCCATTTTGTGTACCTTCTTTTTTATAAAATATTTAATTTTCTTCCGTTGGACCCATTACAATACTTTATATATACACACACACACACACAAGTATCTAACCCCTCCCTTTCTGTTTGGTGGGAGTGTAGAGAGTTTTAATTTGTAACATCTGTGTTTTAGCAGGTGTTTTCGTTCCTGAGTGGTAGATCATGAATTTTAATTTGAAGGTCTTGAAATTTTGTATTTGTCTATTTGTTTATATTAATAGCCAAACCCCCTTCTTCTGATGTTGTTTGTTAGATTTGTGTGTGTGTATTTTGGCAGCAAGTTATTATTTAAGCAGGTTTTGTTAAAGACCCTGGAATATTTTCCTTCTTTATGATTTTCAAGTCTAGACATTTAATGACGTCGTTGAAAGTACTTGGGTAAAAAATGAGACACTTTCTCTATCATCTGGATCTTCACATTTTTAAGGTATTGTAGAAATCATTATGGCGATCAGTACAGCTGATGGCCTTGAGAGTGAGTGACAGCGTTTGACCTCACTCTGACCTTGCTTTCTGGGATAGACCGTGAGAACCGGAACTCCCATAGGAAGCCCTCTTCCGGTTTAAGGATACTAAGTAAGTAACTTAGTCAGTTAGAACTTAGAAGCCGAGCTAGCAAGATGTAAGGATCCGCGCGCATTGTCTGGTCTGGGGATTTATGAATAAAGTAACATAAACATAAATCGAAGTCTTGTGTTTATTACTAAAAACTAACAATGACACGAGGCTTCTGATAACGAGAAACCCTAACAGAAACCAGACCCGGAATCCTCAATAGAAGACCAGACGAGACCTTAGAAGATATACCAGACCAAGATAGATGATAGACGATCAGAAGCAAAGCAGAAGACGACAGAGTAAGAAGTAAGAAAGGTATGTAACGTTATGTGATTTGGTATCGTGAAAAGACCAGTATATAACATATACCTATTTAGTGCCGGTAAAGAAGGTGCTATGCAACACGGGATGTTGAGAGTTAATTTATTGCTGTAGCATTTATTTATTTCCAGTTTCCCCATATCCTTTAATCTAAATTTGGTCATTTTTAATCAGTTATCAGTGATTAATCAGCCGATTCCTTTTCGAGAGCTCTCCCCCCCCCCCCATTTGCATTTAGTGGTTGGGTTGTTGCTCTTGCGGAAAGTCAGATTATAATTGTTGATCCATATCTGATATAATAACCTGATTTATATATTTCATATATCATGTATCTAGCCTCTTATAATTTGTTCAATGATGGAGGAGTGTGGTGTAATGGTTAGAGTTGTAATAAATGAACTCGTCGACCTGAGTTCAATTCCTGGACGATGCTGTTTGTATTTCACATGGCGCTAATACTCTTGGAAAAGGTATGAATCCAATTCTACCTCCAGCTATGGGTAAATAGCAGGGTAGACTGGGCTCTTTAACCATGGCTTAGTAACCAGTCTAGGGGAACGAAAACTCTGAATCCAAACCTGTTAATCTCAGCTTAAGAAATTGATCTTGTGTCACATCCTGCTCGTACAGAGCGGTTGGTAAATATATATAATTTGTTCGATGACAATCTATCAGTTTTAGAAAATCTATCTATCTAGCTATCGTGATTGCCACTTCTTCACAGAAGAAGGTCACTTCTACAAAGTTTGGTTGTGAGCATGCAGATGGCTCAGAAGTCCAACTTTGCTTTTACACTTCTTGTTGCATAAAAGACACGTGAGACCCCTGGCTTTCACTTGTACACACACGTTTTTCACGTGGTCATCAGTCACTATGGAACTGCATATGACTCCAGAGACCAGCTGTGAGATACATACACATACACACACACACAATATTATTAATCGAAGCCTGAAGAAGATAACAGAAGATCTGAAACACATGTCGCTAATGTAAAATAAAAAGAATATTAAAAAAAAAACATAATCCATTTTGCAGACCTTGTTTTTATAATATATATGAGAGTAAGTAAATAAACAATGTGTTTATTTGATATGGCTTTTAGCTGACAATTTTTGCAGGATATGTGCTTAATTGAAGTCATACCTAATTTTGAAAATTAATTAGTTAATAATTAATGAATTTAGGCCGGCATATATGTTCAAATGTAAGGCTAAACAAATCGAGAAAATGTCAATCCCTGAATAGGTCGAAATGTACATTCAGGATTGACATTTTCTCGATTTGTTTAGCCTTACATTTGAACATATATGCATGCCTAAATTCATTAATTATCAACTAATTAATTTTCAAAATTAGGTAAGGTATGACTTCAATTAAGCACATATCCTCCACAACACACATATATATATATTGAATGAATATCTATCTATTCATATAATAAACAGTGACTTTATTAGAGTATAATAGAAGTATTCGGCATAAAATAACCCAAGGGGTTGACATGCCGTAAAACCCAACCAACCAAACCAGTGACTTCATTGGATTCTTTCTTTCTCTGCAGTTCTTACTAGTTGAGTGTTCAAATATTATTGGTTGCTTCCCAAAATGATAGTTGAATGTAGTTAGCTGATCACTTTACAAAACACATATCATAACAACAAAATCTAATTACTGCAATAAAAGCTGATTTTTTTTTTGTCTTTCTTTTAGATTGATGATGTGAATATGATTATTTCTTTCTTCACTCAAGTTGTTCCAATCTTTAGATTTGGTCATCTGTTATTCTTGAGTTTGTGCTCATTGTCATCACTATTGTCCCCTGTCATTACAACGCCACCTGTTGGCAAATCAAGGAATTAGATTTGCAAATTTCCAATACAGTTTAGCTAGCGCAGCATATATTTCATATATCATGTATCTAACATCTTATAATTTGTTCAATGACAATCTATCAGTTCTTAGAAAATCTCTCTTTCTCATATATATATATATATATATATATATATATATATATATGTATGTAAGTTAAAAGAAAGAAATGAATCTGACGGTATGAGTATATATAAAAAAGATATGAAAACACCACAAAATGCTGTTAAAGTGAAAACATTTTATAACTTCGCTGATATTGAACAATATTTCAATTTTATGAAAATCGTCATCAGAGCTTGTTTAGAGTTGTTAAGAGCGGAGACCAAAGTCATATGAGTTCAAAACAAAAACCTTGACGTCGCAAAAAAGTTTTGTGTCCGCTCTTAACAACACGGAGTATAAACAAGTTCTGATGACGATTTCCATAAAATCAAAATATTGTTCAATATCAGCTAAGTTATAAAATGTTTTCACTTTAACAGCATTTTTCATATCATTTTATATATACTCATATATATATATTAAAAGGACTGATGATGCCGAGCTCAAATGCTCTAGCGAAATATATCCTACACACTTTTGTCTGAGTTTTGTTCTTGTGTTCCTCACATCTCCACCACATTCTATCGGATTCATTCCAATCCTTTTTCCAAATTATATATTAGTGATTGCCACTTTTTCACAGAAGAAGGCCATTTCTACAAAGTTTGGTTGTGAGCATGTATGTGGCTCAGAAGTCCAGCTTTGCTTTTATGCTTCCTGTCACATAAAAGACATGTGAGACCCCTGGCTTTCACTCGTACACACACGTTTTTCTCTTGGTTGTCTGTCACCATGGGACTGCATATGACTCCAGAGACCATCCCGTGACACACATACACACACACACACATATATATATATATATATATATATATATATATGCATGCATGCATTTATCTCAACAAAATCTTTAAGGATTTCTCTAAAATATTTTCAAACAAAAATATCCCCAGCCCCTCGGCACACATTTGACCTACACTCTGAATATCAAATTCTCTTCAAAGTCAACCAACTTACCCCATAAAAATACCATTCCCCACATACTAAGCCCACCCCTAATTCTTTTCTCATTTCTCTATACCACACCCCAAAACCCTCCCTTTCTTTCCTCCCTTACCCATTTACCTTTTTCACTATAAAAGCAGAATGTACAAGCAATAAATTTTGAAAATGCTTCAGCCAATAATGAGGCGAAATATCAATTGAATTTAGCTGTTGTGTTGTTATATCCACTTTTCCCCTCTATTCTCAACCATATATATATATATATATATATATATATATATATATATGTGTGTGTGTGTCCTGCCTTCAACTATGTCTAAATAGCTTTTCCCTTTGTATTTGTATCAATGAGTTTTAAAGTTCATGCCTTATCAAAGGTCATTAGTGCTTCTAAGTGATTCTAAAAACCTTACCCCTACTACCATTATATAATACCACCTTAACATGGAATAAAAAGCTAAATCCTTTGGAATAGTGATTCACCCATATCAATTGTGTTTTATTATTAAATCAAATAAATATGCAGTATATCATAGTGGATAAAACGAGACTCCAATTTTCATCTTAATTCCATGGTTTTAGCTTATATGATGTAAGATAATCCCTATCAAATAACTTATATACGTATACAATGAATTAAATACTTTGGATGTATTAGTAGTAATAAGGTAATACTTTAACATATTGTTTGTATGTTATCAATGAAGTACATTAGATCAGTACCATATGTCGACTATTGTCTGTAGTGATCGTAGTTTAATCTCACTTGGTGACAGCTTTGTTTACATAATGTATGTGTCATGTTGGCTGACTTTACATTTCTCTATTAAAACATCATTATTATTTAATAACATTTCAGAAGTCTCCAAGAACAATGATAATTTAAAAAAAAAAAAAAAAAAAAGAATTAGAGAAAGACATTCACGGCAATGAAAAATATTTATTACATTTTTAAAAATAATTTTCTTAAAAAAAAAAAAAAAATATATATATATATATATATATATATATATATATATATATATATATATATATATCTGGAAATTTTTTTACAATTCCAAAGATTTTTTTTTTTTTTTTTTTAAAAATTTTTTTTTACAATTCTAAAATATATATATATATATATATATATATATATATATATATATATATATATTTTATTTTTTACAATTCTAAAATATATATATATATATATATATATATATATATATATTTTATTTTTTACAATTCTAAAATATATATATATATATATATATATATATATATATATATATAAATATCAATTCTAAAATATATATATATATCTTTATTTTACAATTCTAAAATATATATTTTTTTTAAAGGAGTTTGTCAGGTACAAAATATTACCTAAGAAAAAGAATTTTGTTGCAGTTTTTATTTTAATTATTTACTAAGCTTCGTTTAGTTGTGGTGCAAGGCTTGGGGCACCCAATTTGATTTGCACTCACTGATTTGCTAAATCTAGCTTGCTAAACATTACACCATGGGAGGCACCCATAGTTTTTATTTTCTACATCTTCAACTAAGGTTTTGAATAAAATTTCAGCTAATTTTATTTCTCTATTTATATATCAGTATTTTTAATGCCCAAATGTAATAAGGTCGGATTAACTTTAAAAAAATAAATTTTCCACAAACTTTTCATACAATGTAGTCGGAAATGAATGAGAACAAAATTTTTTATTGTAATCCAGATTTAGCTCAGTTGGTAGAGCATCTGTCTCAGAACAACAAGGTTCCCACTTTGATACCTGCCCTTATCAACTCGGTACATGACTAGCACGGTTTGGATCTGTGCAGTAAAGTGGTGAGCTAATGGTAGGTGTGGCGCACTACCTCAGATGGAAAACAATCTCCCTGGTCTAGTGCCTCGCTGCTTGACTCCCTCGATGACCAGGTGATACCGACAATAGGCCACTCTGCTGACTTTACATAAATCATCAAATAAAGGGATTTTTTAAATCTCCCTCTCCTCCCTCTCCATCTCCCCCCTCCATTTATCCGTCTATGTGTCAAACAGATCTGTTTAAAGATTATTCCTACTCGATAGGACTGTGCAAAAAAAAAAAAAATTTCATGAAACTACACAAAAAATGCAAAGATGAATAAAGAATGAACCTGATTCTCTAACATCTAGGCATCAAATAACCCTAGATATGTTGACATGCCATTAAAATCAATTGATCAATTCATATTACTCTCATGATTAGTAATTATAATAGTATATTAATAATATAAATATTTTCCTTCAAGCAGTTGTTATCCACTGTCAACTTGCTAAACTTGTCACAGCTGGGTTTGAATTCAGTTGTCCTTCTCCTAGACTGGTTACCCATCAAAGCTAGAAAACCTGGTCTGCTTTACTATTCTATCCATATTAGAAGGAAGAATTTCCTTTCCCAAAGTGGAGTGGTAGTACCTGTTAGGGTCCCATCTATGGGTTAAATAGAAAAATGTATTTCTAAAAAAAAATTGAGTATGCAAAATTGAGTATAAGAATGAATTTATTTCAAAACTTTATCAGCATTAAATGACCCACTATAAAACAAACCAAACCTTTCCCAAGGTATCACAAGAAATTAGTATGAAATAAAAGCAGTGTCCTGACCAGAGTTTGAACTCGGCTCACCGATTTATTTATTTACTGATTTTTGTGCTAATAACTAATAATACCATCCCTACCTCCCTTAGACTAATAAAAACTTTTCCATCTCGATTCCTTTTATTTCCCTTTTGGAAATGCTTGACTACTTCTGCCCATTTTCCCTTAATTTATTTTGAAGTATGATTTCTTGTTTTGATCACTTCATTCTCAACTCGGCCCCTCAGCCCCCCACTCCCCCCCAGCCCCCTCAATCCTTTTTCTCTATTGATTTTATTCATATGTAACTTTCTACCATATTTATCATTCCCCTTTATTCTCAATGGGATCCTCTTTGCTTCTTTTACGAGTAATAAAAGAATATTTTAAGAGAAGTTTCTTACCATCGGCCAATTAGAAGAAAGTTATCTCTTTGCCAATTCTCCTTTGGCTTTTTCGCATTCAGTTTTGCTTAAATTTGATTTTTTTTTTTTTTTTTTTTTTTTTTTTTTTCTTTTCTTTCTGACAAATTTTCTAGATGTGTTAAATCAATTATCCATATATGTATATATGTGTGTGTGTGTGTATATATATATGTGTGTGTGTGTGTGTGTGTATATATGTGTGTGTATATATATATATATATATATATATGTATGTGTGTGTGTGTGTGTGTGTGTGTGTATAAACAAAAAAAAAACATTACAAATATTAAATTGTTTTGAAGCTATGTATACAGTGTCTGGATAAATAACTTTTTTTTTTCTTTTTATATTCAACTCTAATTTTCTCTTGGGTTTTCTTTGTTTATTATTTTAATTGATTTTTTTTTTTATTAATCTATTTTTTTATTAATTTATTTTTTAAATTAAATTTTTTTAAATTTTTTTTTTATACAGATCATTAAACTTTCAAACTTTTTTGTGGGTGATCAAGGAATTTAGTTTATGTCTCTAAATAAATAAACTTTGTGTCAGGAAGGAATCATCATTTTTTTATAAGCTAGCCAATCATTTAGTCATTCTTTTTACATTAAAAAAAAAATTACCCATAGGATTGGATTTTTAAGCCAATCTGGGGGGGGGGGTCATTGACTTATAACTTGGATTTCTGGTTAGGAAATTTTTTAGCTAAATATTTTAAGGTTAATATGGCTAAGCAGAAATATTTAGTTAGGCTGATTTGATGGACACAAAGTAAGGGTCCAGTTTCACATTATACCTACATTGTAAATTGAACCCTTAATATGCCAACTAATAACAAAACCTGTTCAGGAGTCCCTTAAGTAAATTCAAAAGATTTGGTGGCTATAGGTCTAGTTGTCTTCGAGTTATGCATTCATAAATTAACAAAAAAAAAAGGACATTTGGTGCATATATTTACATATTATAGCAAGACAGGGCCGGCTTAGCTCAGTCGGTAGAGCGTTCAGCTAAAACCACAAGGTTCCTGGTTCGATACCAGCCCTTGCCAACTCAGTGTATGAGTAGCACAAGGATCTGTGTGGTAAAGTAAGCTGATGGTAGGTGTGGCGCTCCACCTCATACACTAAAATAATCTCCTTGGTCTAGCACTAATGAAAGGGGGGTAGACTCCCTCGCTGATTGGCTGATACCGACTTTAGGCCACCCCGATGACTTTACTTTTACTTACTTTATAGCCAAAGCAGGGTATGTATTTACTTAAGCCCTTTTTCTTTCTTTTTCTTATTTTTTAAATTGGAGTAAAGTTGGTTTGAATTCAGTTTTCGTCCTACATGACTGGTTGCCCAGTCTGTCCTACTATTTACCCTCAGCTAGGAGGAAGACAAATGGATTCATGCCTTTCCCAAGGGTATTAGCAGAAAGTGAAAGGCAAACAGCCTTGACCAGGATTTGAACTCCTAGACTGGTTACCTAACCAAGGTCAAAGAGCCCAGTCTGCCTACTATTTACTCATAACTGGAGAGAGAGTAGTTGAATGCATACATTTCCCAAGGGTATTAGCGCTATGTGAAATGCTAACAGCCTTGTCAAAGATTTGAACTCGGGTCGATGAGTCCATTTCCTATGACTCTAACCATTACACCTCCATAAACTGCCCTTTATATATATATATATATATATATATATATATATATATATTCCAGAGAATAAATCTTCCTTACGACACAAGAGTTTTATTTAAAAAAACCTGTCGCAGTTTGAGAGCTCAATGTGTGCTCTTAATGCTAGTCACAGAGCAAATATATAAGTAAAGAAATAACTAAGTCTTTTGTTATTTTTTTACTTATCCATATATATATATTATATATATATATATATATAATATGGATAGATGGTTGCTAATTAAAAAAAGGTAAATAATCGTCATAGGATGGCTGAATCTCTTAATTGGCAAACTTATTGGTTTTTAGTCAGTTGACCCTTTTTTTAGTTGAAGATACCAAACAGGCAACTAGTAGAGCTTAAAGACTAAACTGTATGCTTAACATGTCCGTTCAATAACTCCTTATAGCTTTAATATTCATATTTGTAAGCAATATATAGAACTAGTTATAAATATACAAACATTTTTATCTAAACTATTTCTATAGTTATTGAAAAATGTGTGTGTGTATATATATATATATATATATATATATATATATATATATATATATATATATATAATATACCAAGCGTGTTGGTAGATCCTTGCGGAAAGAAAAAACCCGGCAGAAAGTTTGATTGTAAAAATATACTACCAAACATCGACCAGGAAGAAAAAAATTTTTGAAAAAAAGAAAAGACCAAGATATTCGTACCAACAAAAAATAATCTATTGGTAGAGTATTTGGCCAAAAGAAAAAACAATTTATATGTGTATATATGTATATAAGATATATATATATATATTCATATAACCGCTAGGAGAAGCTAATCTGTAAAAAGTGCTCGATACCTAAGTAGAGCCAAGTAATAAAGATAATCTACTGAGTCAGACGAACCTACTATTAGTTTCGCATAAAGCTCTTCAGAGTCAGATTTTAGCCCTGAAGAGCTTTATGCGAAACTAATAGTAGGTTCGTCTGACTCAGTAGATTATCTTTATATATATATATATATATATATATATATTGTGCACCACTGAAAAATTGTGTATTCTGCAAGGATTAAGCTCCGAACACGTTTTTCTTAATAATAAAATGGAAATATTTAGAGTATGCCTACACCGAAAAAAATTTTTGATATGGAATTGGACTAACCAAAACCTCAGACCGCCATAATTTAGGAATTCACACATATATATATAAACATACACAAAATAAAAATAAAATCCTCATAAAAACACGAGACTCAATGACGACAAATAGGAACGCCGGTGAATGAAGAAAGCAAAAGCAATAACGGATCACGTACACACGAGGCATGAGTTAAAAAACAGTCCAATTTTTTCAAAAAGTCAACGTCTCTGATGACAGATAAACATCTGAAACCATTGGTAAGACGAACTTTGTATAGGTGACTTAAATAAATATATATACATATATGATGTGGAGAAAGGTAGACAAACACGGTATGTTTTGGAAAATGGATGTTTATTGTAGGTAGTGATGTCGACGTTATAATGTTTCGGTCTGATAGACCTCCTTCAGGACGTTGGATAGAGTTCTTGCTTCAATGGTGAACATTTTCATACTGATGAATTAGGAGGTCGTGAATAAGGGGAGGGGTGGTCAGTTGTTGGTGTTAGTAGAGGTTGGTAGTAGGAGATTTTCCTTTTTCTCTCAGATGGGGTGTGTATCAATGGGGTTCTGATAATGATGTCACAGGTGTTAGGTGTTTATATGTGTGTGTGTGTGTGTGTGTGTGTGTGTGTATGTATGTATGTATGTGTGTGTGTATATATATATATATATATATATATATATTTAGCTCAATTGGTAGAGCATCTGCCTAGGAACCACAAGGTTCCGGGTTTGATACCGGCCCTTACCAACTTGACGCATATGTAGTGCAGCTTGGAGCTGTGTGGTAAAGTGAGGAACTGATGGCAGGTGTGGTACTCCAACTCTGATGCAAAAACAAGATAAACTTCCTTTGCTGTCCAGCTGATACCGACTATACGTCACTGTGCCTACTTTACTTTTAAATAGTCACCCACAGATGCCATGTTTCGACATATCATGTCTCCTCAGTGTGGCTAGACTTAGCAGGCTACCTCCGGCCAGGATAGAAACCCGACTGATTTTTCTTCAGTCAGGCTTTCTTAACCACTAGGCCATCAGCCACCTGTAGGCAAGGGATAGATTTTAGCTGTTAAATACATACATAGGTATATATATATATTACAGCCGCTAGAGAGCTCACATCTGTTTTATAGGTGACCTTGCCATTTAAGCAAATATATATATATATATATATATATATATATATATATATATATATATATATATATTAGTGTGTGTGTGTGTGTGTGTAATATTGAAAAAACACAAGTTTATGAATGAATGATGTTTATTTCGCCTATGCTGCAGTGTTTTGATCTGTTTTGATAGATCTTCATCAGGGCTTTCGTTAATTTGAGGAAAAATAAATTATTACTGAAAATAAGAAATCTGCGAGCCTCTGTTTTTAGTCGATCTTGAAATGTGAGAGAGAAAAAAAAATCTATCTACAACTGTTGACGAATGCAGCGTTCTTGGATTAAAAAAAAACGCTGTAACAGTTTTTCTTCACACACACACACACACACTCACACACACATATATATATATATCTATATATATAAAAGGAAGTTTGGTATGTACGTGTCGACGTATAACTCCAAAATGGGAGGTCACTCAGATTCAAAATCTTGCATACACATTAATATCCTTCTAACTAAGAAACACAGCAAATTCAGTTATTGATTTTTACTGATTAAGGATATAATTAATTAATTAAACCAAAATCAACCGATTTATGGAACTGTCTGTTTACCAGCTGCTGCTGATAATAAAATATTGTTCACTGCCTGCTTTCTATTATAAGCTATACTAGCAGTTTAGTTTAATTTTAGTGAACAAAATCACAGTCTAAGCCGTTCAGCTTGGAATCTCTTGCCTATTTATGGTCAAATCTTTGTATATAATCTGGTCATGGACTGGGTACTTTTGCTAGTATGTGTAATATATATATATATATATATATATATATATATATATATATATGTGTGTGTGTGTGCACCAAACACACTTATATATATTTGTACCTTCTGCACCACATTGCTATTTTCAGGACAACAATACTTTTTATAAACAAAAATTTGACTTCCCTATTGGATCACCTCTTGGGGTGGGTCTCGCATATCTTTTTCTTGAATTCCTCAAATCTGTTCCTTTTAAGTATATAATTCCCTGTAATATTATTGGCATTTCAGTCTCGGAAGACTATAATAAAGTTTTTGTGCCCCTGAAGTTACAGCGCCTCCTGTGACTGTAAAGTCCAATGTTAGAAAAACATTCTCAACTACAGATTTGAAGGCTGTCCCTGAATATGTTGATGTGCCGGCGCTTTGTCACCACTGCTTTATTTTGGACCTCCTAGCTTCATAGTGTTGTGTCAGGGTGACTTCAGACATGAACAATCCTCTACAGAGAGCCTGCCACCACCGAGGGCAGTCCTGAGGCAAATTTTCCCAGCTGGAAGGGGCAATGCCAAAGCACTTGAGATCGTTCTTGTAGACATCCTTGAAACGCAGCTGGGGGTGACCAATCTGTCTCTTAGCAGACGAAAGCTCTGCATAGAGGGTGTCCTTCGGTATTCGTCCATCATCCATTTGGCGGACATGACTCGGCCATCGGAGACGACGCTGTCTCAGCAGAGAACACAAGCTTGGGAGTTTAGCTCTCTCGAGAACTGCTGTCCTTCCAGGTGATATCCATGTAGTTATCTGCCCTTGTTTGGCTGGAAGAGTTATCTTCCCTTGTCTTTCTGGTATTGACCACCAGGGCGCTCTGACTATTTAAGCAGGCAAACGCCAAGTTTGAACTCTCTTTCTTCTACGAGACTGAACGAATGCACCATGGGTTAAACAGTTTGTCTACACCCTTCTTGTGTGGGGGTTTTCACCCCCCACACAGGCAACGTAGTAAGTGACTTTGACTTATGGACTCTCCATAATTTTTCGTACTTCATTATTGTATCTTATCCCTTTCATGTGTTACTTATATATCTACTATGTCTTGTGTGTATTTCATGTTATAAATGCTTCTCCACGTGCTGTCCTTGTATTAAAGTCCATTGTTATATTTAACACCCTTAGTCGGAGTTGTTTGGTCAACTAATTATAATTTACATTATTACCCCTTTGAACCCAACACCCAGTATACGTCTAAGGCAGCGAAGGTAAAAGTCATTTAGCCGCTGCTCTTAAATGGCTTCCCTGTAATATATATTTACCAACCCTCCGTACGAGCAGGATGTGACACAAGGTCAATTTCTTAAGTGGAGTTCAACAGGTTTGAATTCAGAGTTTTCCTTCTCCTAGACCGGTTGCCTAACCAAGGTTAAAGAGCCCAGTCTGCCCTACTATTTATCTATAGCTGGAGGGAGAGTAGGATTCATACCTTTCCCAAGGGTATAAGCGCTAAGTGAAAATGCAGTTACCACATCCAGGAATTGAACTCGAGGCGACGAGTCCATCTTATTTTTTTTTCCCTTTACACCTGCATTGTGATAGCCTTCAAAATTAACCTCCAAACCAATATATACACAATGCTTCAAGCAAATTATAAAACTTTTTTTTATTTTTTTATTTTTTTATTTTAATTTAGCAACAATGTTAATAAATGCACTGTTGTTACAAAAAAAAAAAATTATAAAACTTAAATTTATTTATTTATTTATTTTTTTTACATAATTTGGATATGATAAGAAATAATTAGTACAACTTTACTTATATCAGGTTCACTAGATTAATGTTGTATACCCTTTCTTTCCTTACTTCTATTATTCTTCTGCTCATCTTTGGTATCTTACGTTCTTCTTCTAGCGTCTCTTCAACGTCTCTCTTCTTGCTGGTTGGTCGTACTTGATTCATTTCTTCTTCTAGGTCAGTCTTGTTGCCAAGACATTCATCAACCACAAAACCATATTATTTATTCAAACCTTTATTTACTTAACTAAACATATTTCCCTAACATAGCGTGCGTGTGCAGTGAGCATCAGCTAAGGTAGAAACATCTTATCTGCCTGACGTCCAAGCTGAAACTGAGAGCCAACCAGGTCCCACGTGACTTCACGTATTTCGCAGGCTTTCTGTAATATTCCATGGAAAGTCCCGCCCGTGATATGAAAAGGGGCCATCCCTTCAGAAATACAGGGGGTTGACAATAATCTATGCATAGATTATGTAACAGTAACTTGGATTGGTTGATTGTTTTTCTTTTCTATGGAAGCTACTAAAGACAAATACTACTACTTGAATTTCCCTTGAAGATAAAGATTAGCTTGAAGGCTCGTTGGCATTCCAATAATAAATATATAATGCTTAGAGGCATTATTATATTGTTGCTAATTTAATCTTCGTTTATCAAGTTCATATTGATATTTTCTCTGCATTTATGGAAGGAGTTATTGGAAACAATATATTTCTTACTTCCCATTTTCTTCTAAATAGTTGCTTAACTAAAAGAATATATGAAATGTACTGTATTTGATGGCGTATAGGACGCACTTTTTTCGAAAATTTTTGCTAAAAAAAATTGCCCTGCGTCTTATACATCGTAGGTGAAGTTTGCAGTTTTATTATTAATTTTATTATCATTATTATTTCCTGCTATTGAAATGTCTTGTGTATGCTTATTACTTGCCTGTACTGTCAAATTGCTTTTATACAGCTATGTTTCTGCTTGTGTAATGTACAGCTAGACTGTTTTCAACAATATATGCTTAAATACATTAAAAACCTTTTTTCTTGAATCTGACTGCTGAAATGCGAGTGCGTCTTATATGCCATCAAATACGATAATTTTCCTTTCTTATAAAAAATGATATCCTCGTTGCTTATGATATTTTCACCCTATCTCATTTTTGCTAGGAATATTTCCATATGATTATACATTTCTTTATTTCATGATAGAATCTATATTATTATTTGATTTTTTTATTTTTTATTTTTTAAATTTTTTTAGGGTAGAGTTAGCTCAGTCGGTAGAGTGTTCAGCTAGAAACCACATGGTTCCTAGTTCGATACCGGCCCTTGCCAACTCAGCGTATGAGTAGCGGTAAAGTAAGGAGTTGATAGGTGTGGCACTCCACCTCAGATGCCAAAACAATCTCCTTGGTCTAGCGCTAGTGATAAGGGGATAGACTCCCTTGCTGATTGGCTGATACTGACTTTAGGCCAACCCGATGCCTTACTTTTATTTGATTTTTGTATGTACATATTTACCAACCCGTGTGCACGAGCAGGATGTGACATAAGGTCAATTTCTTTTTTAGGTGGAGTTTAACAGGTTTGAATTCAGTTTTCCTTCTAAACTGGTTGCCTAACCAAGGTTAAAGAACCCATTATGCTCTATTTACCCATAGCTGGGGGGAGAGCAGGTGGATGCATACCTTTCTCAAGCCATGCCAATGAATTATATAAAAAAGTGTCTGTCTTATGAACCTGTTTTTAACACCTACTCTGAATGCTGATTGGCTCCAGCATTAGCCAACCAGATGTACAGAAACCGAGGTCTGCGTTGTTAGAACTCTATTTAAAGCCAGTTTATCTGCTAGCATTAAACAAGAAGGTGGCGCACTAGAGTTTGATCATCTCTAGTGGGGTCTAACTGGTGAGGGGGGCGTATTATGTTGAAAGACCTGAACCCCCTCCCTAATGAACCAGTTAATAACCTAACTGACAACACCACTCGGCGCTGTACAGGCGTATCTCAAACATGATTTTTTTTTCTATGTATCACACATCATAGTGAGGTTTTTGTAAGTAAAATGGTGTTAAAATGCTTTAACTCTTAAAGTCCTATACCACCTCATTCCACCCGGCCAGAAATTTCATTCGTCTTCCTAATCCGCCTCAAATAATAGCCTTTGTTTAAATGTAATATTAAACATATTTACAAGTCTTTGATTTAAGGGAAATAATAGGTAACTTTAGATGCAAAGGTCATTTTTAGCATTTTTTAATAAATCCTTATAGGAATGGGGCTCTGGACTTGGAAAATTCTCAACAGGATGTTAAGAGTTAACTTAGAGCAATTTCCAATCCAATTTAATGGTGGGGGCAGGGGTCTGCCTTTTTTGCTCAGGTAGTAGAAAAATTTAATGGAAATTTTTAGGGAGATTTTTTTTTTTTTATCTAAGTGCATGAAAGTTCAGAGATTTATGATTTTTTAGAAAATCTTTGTTGTCTGAATGAATTATTAGTTCTGAGCAAGTAGTAAAGTTGGTGGATGCTCTATTGTCAGTATCGGCTGGATAGCGAGGGAGTCTATCCCCTTTTCACTAGCACTAGACAAGGGAGATTGCTTTTTGTGTCTGAGGTGGAGTGCCACACCTACCATCGGCTCCCCACTTTACTGCACTGATCCAACCTGTGCTACACATGCACTTAGTTGGCAAGAGTTGATATTAACCCGGAAACTTGTGATTTTTAGGCAGATGCTCTACCCACTGAGCTAAACCCACCCCTAAAGTATTTATCCTCTACCAACTGAGCTAAACCCACTCTAAAGTATTTATCCTCTACCAACTGAGCTAAACCCCCCTAAAGTATTTATCCTCTACCCAACTGAGCTAAACCCACCCCTAAAGTATTTATCCTCTACCAACTGAGCTAAACCACCCCTAAAGTATTTATCCTCTACCCACTGAGCTAAACCGGCCCCTAAAGTATTTATCCTCTACCACTGAGCTAAACCGGCCCTAAAGTATTTATCCTCTACCACTGAGCTAAACCCTAAAGTATTTATCCTCTACCAACTGAGCTAAACCGGCCCCTAAAGTATTTATCCTCTACCCACTGAGCTAAACCGGCCCTAAAGTATTTATCCTCTACCAACTGAGCTAAACCGGCCCTAAAGTATTTATCCTCTACCAACTGAGCTAAACCCCCTAAAGTATTATCCTCTACTCCTCTACCAACTGAGCTAAACGGCCCCTAAAGTATTTATCCTCTACCCACTGAGCTAAACCGGCCCCTAAAGTATTTATCCTCTACCAACTGAGCTAAACCGGCCCCTAAAGTATTTATCCTCTACCACTGAGCTAAACCGGCCCTAAAGTATTTATCCTCTACCACTGAGCTAAACGGCCCCTAAAGTATTATCCTCTACCCACTGAGCTAAAACCGGCCCCTAAAGTATTTATCCTCTACCCACTGAGCTAAACCGGCCCCTAAAGTATTTATCCTCTACCACTGAGCTAAACCGGCCCTAAAGTATTATCCTCTACCACTGAGCTAAACCGGCCCCTAAAGTATTTATCCTCTACCACTGAGCTAAAACCGGCCCCTAAAGTATTAATACTTTTAGGGGCTGGTTTAAGCTCAGTGGTAGGAGGATAAATACTTTAGGGGCCGGTTTAGCTCAGTGGTAGAGGATAATACTTTAGGGGCCTGGTTTTACTTTAGGGGCGTCTAGTGGGTAGAGGATAATACTTTAGGGGCCGGTTTTTAGCTTTCAGTGGGTAGAGGATAAATACTTTAGGGGCGGTTTAGCTTCGTGGGTAGAGGATAATAACTTAGGGGCCGGTTTAGCTCAGTGGTAGAGGATAAATACTTTAGGGGCCGGTTTAGCTCAGTTGGTAGAGATAAATACTTTAGGGCCGGTTTAGCTCAGTGGGTAGAGGATAAATACTTTAGGGCCGGTTTAGCTCAGTTGGTAGAGGAATAAATACTTTTAGCGGTGGTTTTAGCTCAGTTGTAGAGGATAAATACTTTAGGGGCCGTTTAGCGCTCAGTGGGTAGAGGATAAATACTTTAGGGCCGGTTTAGCTCAGTTGGTAGAGGATAAATACTTTAGGGGCCGGTTTAGCTCAGTTGGTAGAGGATAAATACTTTAGGGGCCGTGTTGCTCAGTGTTAGAGGATAAAATACCTTTTAGGGGCCAGTTTAGCTCAGTTGGTAGAGGATAAATACTTTAGGGGTGGTTTTAGCTCAGTTTGGTAGAGGATAAATACTTTAGAGGATAAGGCCGGTTTAGCTCAGTTTGGTAGAGGATAAATACTTTAGGGACCGGTTTAGCTCAGTGGGTAGAGGATAAATACTTTAGGGCCGGTTTGCTTCAGTTGGTAGAGGATAAATACTTTAGGGGGGTTTAGCTCAGTTGGTAGAGGATAAATACTTTAGGGGCGGGTTTAGCTCAGTTTGTAGAGGATAAATACTTTAGGGTTTAGGTTGGTAGAGGATAATACCTCAGTGGGTAGAGCATCTGCCTAAAAATCACAAGTTTTTCCGGTGTTAATATCAACTCTTGCCCAAACTAAGTGCATGTGTAGCCAGGTTGGATCAGTGCAGTAAAGTGGGGAGCCGATGGTAGGTGTGGGCACTCCACCTCAGACAAAAAAAGCAATCACCCTTGTCTAGTGCTAAGTGAAAAGGGGATAGACTCCCTCGCTATCCAGCCGATACTGACAATAGAGCATCCACCAACTTTACTACTTCTCAGAACTAATAATCATTCAGACAACAAAGATTTTCTAAAAAATCATAAATCTCTGAACTTTCATGCACTTAGATAAAAAAAAAAAATCTCCCTAAAAATTTCATTAAATTTTTCTACCTACCTGAGCAAAAAGGCAGACCCCTGCCCCCACCATTAAATTGGATTGGAAATTTGCCTCTAAGTTAACTCTTAACATCTGTTGAGAAATTTTCCAAGTCCAGAGCCCCATTCCTATATAAGGATTTATTAAAAAATGCTAAAAAATGACCTTTGCATCTAAAGTTACCTATATTTCCCTAAAATCAAGCTTGTAAATATGTTTAATATTACATTTAAACAAAGGCTATTATTTGAGGCGGATTAGGAAGACGAATGAAATTTCTGGCCGGGTGGAATGAGGTGGGTATAGGACTTTAAGAGTTAAAGCATTTTAACACCATTTTTACTTACAAAAACCTCACTATGATGTGTGAATACATAGAAAAAAAAATCATGTTTTGAGATACGCCTGTAAGCGCCGAGTGGTGTTGTCAGTTAGGTTATTAACAGGTTCATTAGGAGGGGGTTCAGGTCTTTCAATAATACGCCCCCCCAGTTAGACCCCACTAGAGATGATCAAACTCTAGTGCGCCACCATCTTGTTTAATGCTAGCAGATAAACTGGCTTTAAATAGAGTTCTAACAACGCAGACCTCGGTTCTGTACATCTGGTTGGCTAAATGCTGGAGCCAATCATTCAGAGTAGGTGTTAAAAACAGGTTCATAAGACAGACACTTTTTTTATAATTCATTGGCATGGCTTGAGAAAGGTATGCATCCACCTGCTCTCCCCCCAGCTATGGGTAAATAGAGGCAAAATGGGTTCTTTAACCTTGGTTAGGCAACCAGTTTAGAAGGAAAACTGAATTCAAACCTGTTTAAACTCCACCTAAAAAAGAAATTGACCTTATGTCACATCCTGCTCGTGCACACGGGTTGGTAAATATGTACATACAAAAATCAATAAAGTAAGGCATCGGTTGGCCTAAAGTCAGTATCAGCCAATCAGCAAGGGAGTCTATCCCCTTATCACTAGCGCTAGACCAAGGAGATTGTTTGGCATCTGAGGTGGAGTGGCCACACCTATCAACTCCTTACTTTACCGCCTACTCCATACGGAGTTGGCAAGGGCCAGTATCGAACTAGGAACCATGTGGTTTCTAGCTGAACGCTCTACCGACTGAGCTAACTCTACCCTAAAAATAAAAAAATAAAAAAAAAAAAATCAAATAAAAAAAAATGAAATAAAGAAATAATCATTGAAATATTCCTAGCAAAATGAGATAGGGTGAAAATATCATAAGCAACGAGGGATATCATTTTTTATAAAGAAAGGAAAATTATCCATATTTGATGGCATATAAGACGCACCCACATTTCAGCAAGTAGATTCAGAAAAAAAGGTTTTTTTTAGTGTATTTAAGCATATATTGTTGAAAACAGTCTAGCTGTACATTACACAAGCAGAAACATAGCTGTATAAAAGCAATTTGGCAGTACAGGCAAGTAATAAGCATACACAAGACATTTCAATAGCAAAAATAATAATGATAAATAAAATTAAATAATAAACTTAAAACTTCACCTACGATGTATAAGACGCAGGGCAATTTTTTTGAGCAAAATTTTCAAAAAAGTGCGTCCTATACGCCATCAAATACAGTAGATTCATATATTCTTTTTTAGTTACACAACTAATTTAGAAGAAAAATGGGAAGTAAGAAATATATTTGTTTCCAAAATCCTTCCATAAATTGCAGAGAAAATATCAATATGAACTTGATAAACGAAGATTAAATTAGCAACAATATAATAATGCCTCTAAGCATTATATATTTATTATTGGAATGCCAACGAGCCTTCAAGCTAATCTTTATCTTCAAGGAATTCAAGTAGTAGTATTTGTCTTTAGTGCTTCCATAGAAAGAAAACAATCACCAATCCAAGAGTTACTGTTACATAATCTATGCATAGATTATTGTCAACCCCCTGTATTTCTGAGGGATGGCCTTTTCATATCACGGCGGGACTTTCCATGGAATATTACAGAAAGCCTGCGAATACATGAAGTCACGTGGACCTGTTGGCTCTCAGTTTCAAGCTTGGACGTCAGGCAGATAAGATGTTTCTACCTTAGCTGATGCTCACTGCACACGCACGCTATGTTAGGGAAATATGTTTAGTTAAGTAAATAAAGTTTGAATAATAATATGTTTGTGGTTGATGAATGTCTTGGCAAACAAGAACTGACCTAAAGAAGAAATGAATTCAAGTACGACCACCAGCAAGAAAGAGAACGTTGGAAGAGACGCTAGAAGAAGAACGTAAGATACCAAAGATGAGCAGAAGAATAATAGAAGTAAGGAAAGAAAGGGTATACAACATTATCTAGTGAACCTGATATAGTAAGTTGTACTAATTATTTCTTATCATATCCAATTATGTAAAAAAAATAAATAAATAAATAAATTTAAGTTTATAATTTTTTTTTTGTAACACAGTGCATTTATTAACATTGTTGCAAATTTAAAATAAAAAAATAAAAAATAAAAAAAGTTTTTATA
Source organism: Doryteuthis pealeii (assembly GCA_023376005.1). Classification (NCBI taxonomy): domain Eukaryota; kingdom Metazoa; phylum Mollusca; class Cephalopoda; order Myopsida; family Loliginidae; genus Doryteuthis; species Doryteuthis pealeii. The sequence continues at coordinate 95,504,997 of CM042158.1, read as the reverse complement.
TATTGCTTGAAGCATTGTGTAATATATTGGTTGGAGGTTAATTTTGAAGGCTATCACAATGCAGGTTGTAAGGGAAAAAAAAAAAATAAGATGGACTCGTCGCCTCGGAGTTCAATTCCTGGATGTGGTAACTGCATTTTTCACTTAGCGCTTATACCTTTGGGAAAGGTATAATCCTACTTCTCCCTCCAGCCTATAGGATAAATAAGTAGGGCAGACTGGGCTCTTTAACCTTGGTTAGGCACCGGTCTAGGAGAAGGAAAAGTCTGAAATTCAAAACCTGTTGAACTCCACTTAAGAAATTGACCTTGTGTCAATCTGCTCGTACGGAGAGGGTTGGTAATATATATTACAGGGAAGCCATTTAAGAGCAGCGGCTTAAATGACTTTTAACCTTCGCTGCCTTAGATCGTATACTGGGGTGTTGGGGTTCAAAGGGGTAAATGTAAATTATAATTAGTTGACCACAACTCCGACTAAGGGGTGTTAAATATTAACAATGACTTTAATCAAGGAAGCACGTGAGAAAGCATTTATAACATGAAAACTACACAACAAGACATAGTAGTATATAAGTAACAACATGAAAGGGATAAGATCCAATATGAATACGAAAATTATGGAGAGCCATGTCAAGTCACTTACTACGTTGCCTGTTGGGGGGTGAAAACCCCCACACAAGAAAGGGTGTAGACAAACTGTTTAACCCATGGTGATCGTTCAGTCTCGTAGAGAAAGAGAGTTCAACTTGGCGTTTGCCTTGCTTAAATAGTCAGAAGCGCCCTGGTGGTTCAATAACCAGAAAGACCAAGGGAAGATAACTTCTTCCAGCCAAACAAGGCAGATAACTACATGGATATCACCTGGAAAGGACAGCAGTTCTCGAGAGAGTTAACTTCCAAAGCTTGTGTTCTCTTGTGAAGACAGCGTCGGTCTCGATGGCGAGTCATGTCCGCCAAATGGATGAGGACGAATACGAAGGACACCCTCTATGCAGAGCTTTCGTCTGCTAAGGACAGAATGGTCCCCAGCTGCGTTTCAAGATGTCTTAAAGAACGATCTCAAGGGCTGGCATGCCCCTTCCCGCTGGGAAAATTTTGCCTCAGGACTGCCTCGGTGGTGCAGGCTCTCTGTAGAGGTTGTTTTCATGTCTGAAGTACCCTGCACAACACTTGGAGCTGGAGGTCCAAAATAAAGCAGTGGTGACAAAGCGCCGGGCACATAACATATCAGGGACAGCCTTCAATCTGTAGTTGAGAATGGTTTTTTCTAACATGGACTTTACAGTCACAGGAGGCGCTGTAACTTCAGGACACAAAACTTTATTATAGTCTTCCGAGACTGAAATGCCAATAATATTACAGGGAATTTATAGTACTTAAAAGGAACAGATTTAGGGAATTCAGAAAAAGATAATGCGAGACCCACCCAAGAGGTTTGTCCAATAGGGAAGTCAAATTTGTTTATAAAAAGTATTGTTGTCTTGAAATTAGCAATGGGTGCAGGAAGGTCAAATATATATAGTGTGTTTGGTGCAACACACACACATATATATATATATATATATATATATATATATTATATAATTAATACCCATATAGCAAAGTACCCAGTCCATAACCAGATTTAATACAAAGATTTTGACCATAAAATAGGCAGAGAATACCAAGCTGAAACGGCTAGACTGTGATTTGTTCACTAAAAATTAAACTAAACTGCTTAGTATAGCTTATAATGAACAAGGCAGTGAACAATATTTATTCACAGGCAGCTGGTAAACAGACAGTTCCCATAAATGGTTGATTTTTGGTTTAAATTATTAATTATATTCCTTATCAGTAAAAATCATAACTGAATTTGCTGTGTTTCTTAGTTAAAGGATAATAATGTGTATGCAAGATTTTGAATCTGGTGACCTCCATTTTGGAGTTATACGTCGACACGTACATCCAAAACTTCCTTTTATATATATAGATATATATATATAAGTGTGTGTGAGTGTTGTGTGTGTTGTGGAAGAAAACTGTTTACGCGTTTTTTTTTATCAGAACGCTGCATTCGTCAACAGTATGTAGATAGATTTTTTTTTCTCTCTCACATTTCAAGATCGCTAAAACAGAGGCTCGCAGATTCTTATTTTGAGAGATCAGAAGAACGTTGCTAATGAGTTCATCCTTGCTTCTCCAGGCAGTGCCACCAGCAATGTCTTTATCAGACGTCATAATAATTAGATTATCATAAATGTGGTATATCAAGGTCCTGCTAGTTAGGTTAAGTACGAATAGCAACAAGAAATTTACTTACGTTTTGGGATATTTCTTTTAAAGATGGATAGAGGACTTCTTTGGACGGAGGGTTTTCATCATGTTCTGCATGACTGGAAGAAATGTCTGGGTTATCAAGCACCCCCTCCTCCACCCCCACTGTTGCCATCCAGTCCAACCCCTAACACTTCCTGGGTTAAGACCAAGATTACTAAATGCCTGATTCAATTCAATCTTCAATTCAGCTGCTCCTGGGAATTTTAAAAATTAAAATTGAAATTTAAAAATAAGGAATAAAAAACAAACAAAATAAAACAAAAACAGAACAAACAAAAAAGCAGTACACAATTTCTGAATAGGCCTACTTTTAGTTCGCTGAAATGTTTGAGATGAGGCTTGAAGATTAGTATTAATCTGTGTTTATTCGGACTATTGTCCCCATCTTCATTGTTTATTTGTACAACGTTTCGGCCGATATGCCCTCTGGCCTTCTTTAGGTATTTCTTGTTGGACCTCGGGAAACCTTCTCGCTGGGAAAATTTGGCTGCAGGACTGCCTCTCGGGTGGCGGCAGCTCTCTGTAGAGGACTGTTATGTCTAAAGTCACCCTAGCACAACACCCGTGAAGCTAAGAGGTCCAGAAGAAAAGCAGGCGGCTACAAAGCCACGCAACATATTAATATCTTTAGGGACAGCCTTCACAATTGCGACATCTGGTGGTCGGAGAATGTTAAGTTCGCAATGTTTGAAAAACAGTACAGGAGGTTTGCGTAACATTCAGGGCACAAACTATATTATATGCTTCCGAGTTTGAAATGCCAAAATAACTAACAAAATTAGTTTGTTGTTGGTTTTGAAGGCTGCCACAATGCGAGTGTAAAGAAAAAGAAGTAACTATGATGTTTTTGGTTAAACCTGTCATTTTATTTCTCAATTTCCGGGACGAAAATTCCCATCATCAAGAAAGAATACTGGAACTGAAGTGTCTTAGGCGGCTGCTAGATTTCGTTCTGTCTTGGGTCTTCGGCAAATTAGTTTGTTCAACCATTTAGTTTCTATATGAATCAAAAAATGTAAAATGGGGTATTTTTTTTTTTTCTTCCCAAATGATTATTCAACTTAACAGATTCTTTTTTTTTTCTACCCTTTAAAATTCAATAATTAACAAACTTTTTTTTCCACATAGATCGAATTTTTGTTTTAAAAATAAAATTAACACTTCAATTTAAAACTTACTTACCTATATAATATATATATATATATATACATAATTATATATACTAGCAAATATATGATCACTCGCGGGTGCAAGTATTTTTAAGTTTAAAGTAATAAGATATTTCTAAATTAGAAGACTAATGAACTAAATAAGAATGCAGATAAAAAGAATTTGAAAAACAGAGGGGGGTATAATCGAAAAATAGAATAACTGAAAACTACTATTACCACCAACTCCATCTTTTATTACTAAATTTTCCTAATTTAACTATTCAGTTAAAATAGGAAATAAATATAAATTACAGTTAATTCTTCATTGTTTAATGGATTTCTTTAAGATTTATTGAAAGAGATTTTGCTCATATTCATTAAAGATAAAAGACAAAGAATTAAGAAATCAATCTACTAAACACATATTTTATTAAAGATCAATTTTTAATATCGAAATATGCAAATTAGCGCTTCCCGTTCATTTTGTAAACCGCTTTTTTGTTGTATATATAAGTAGCCACTGCGGCATGTTATTGTATGCAGATGCGAACCCAACAGTATTAATAATGTATAACAGTTTTATTGATAGATTGAGGTTTAAATAACAAATAATCATGGAAGAATGTGACGTAAATAAGTAAAGGAAATTGTGACTTGAGTGGTAATATAGTTTTCGGTTACAGACAGAAAACAACACAATCTCTTTATAATAAGGATATATACATATTATATATATATATTTCCTTTTTTTTTGCATTAACTTGGTCATAAAAACAAACCCGACCACGTGGTATAAATTAATTCGCGACTTTTTTTGGTGGCTTTTTTTTCTTCATTTAAATTTGCAGAAGAATATTTATTTTGGTTTAATCCAGGAATAAGATTAATATATTTACAAAAAAATGTTTTTTCTAGCTAAAAATTCTTAGGATTGGCCGCTATTAACTCACCCCATCACTCAAAATGATTTCTACTATCGAAGGAGCTTTTTGCTATATTATCCAACTTTTTTACTTATAGTATTGTTTTCTCCTTCCCGGATATAAATCCTAATCCAGGCTATCCTTCGAAGGCCTTGTGCTGGTTAGCAATTAAATATCCATTTTTGGAAGCGTATGGTGTAATGGATACCATCGTAGAAAATGACATGACTATACGGAGTTCAATCGCTGGATAAGCCTGTTTGCATTCATATAGTGTTAATTACGCGATTGGGAAAGGTATGAATCCAACTATTCTCCCTCCAGCGATAGTAAATAGGTAGGAACAGGATAGACTCAAAATTTTAACCTTGTTAGGCAACCAGTCTAGGAGAAGGAAAACTCTGATTCAAACCTGTTAAACTCCACTTGTGTCACATCCTATTCATGGTGGAGGGGGGTTAAAGTAAATATATATAAAATATCCATTTTGACAAATTCAGCAATGCATTAATTATCTGATAAAAAGCTAAAGAATATGTTCAAAAACAAATTAGAAAAAAAAAAAAAAAAAAAAAGAAAAAAAAAAAAAAAAAATATCTTAAAAACAACAAGGATGAAAGAATAATAGTCTGGTTTGGTTGGTTTATTGATTTTAATGGCATATCACCTGTCCTGGGTTATGTCATGCCTATGGTTAGGAAGTAATATATGTTATGTATTTAATTTAATACTTTTTAGTATTGGTTTTAAACAATGTTGTAGCACCATTGGGGATCATGTTGTATGGTATTGGATTAAGTTTCATGTCTATATTCTATGGTATAAATTTTATTTCCCCTCAAAAAGGACGAATGTCTCCATGTTGACATTTTCAATAGATCTTTCATACTGTTTTGCATTAAAATACGGTTTCTGACATGAGCAAAAACCTGCATTCCATGAATAAGTGTTTAACATGTTTTCACACACTGTGGTTGTTGTTCTTGTTTGGTAATATAGGGTGCGTAGTCCTTGTTGTGATGACTTGTCCTTTCTAGACTTTGTCTAGGTTGGTCTCCAGTTTCCCAAGCGATGCAATAATGAAATCAACTTCATGAAAAAGAAGAGAAAAAGAAAAAAAGTTCCTTTACCCTGTAAGCCTCTGCATTTTGGGCCGAAACTACTCAACGTCTTAGCAAGAGTATCTGGGCAAATTCCTTCTGGGCTTCCAGGAGAGTCACCTTATAAATAAATAAATCATATCTCCATTAGAGGTCAAAGGTCAACAAGTGCTATTTATTCATGCTGAATATCACATGAATATTAGGTCAGATAAAAAAATTTTTTTTAAGTTTTCCAAAACGCAAAATGATAAATAAAATAGCCTGGATTTTATGTGCCATTGTTTTATTCAGGCGCGGTTAGAGCTCAGTCAGTAGAGCAATCTGATTAAGGAACCATAAGATTCTGTGTTCGATACCAGCCCTAGCCAACTCAGCACATGAGTAGCTACCAGGGATCATGTGGGTAAAGCAAGGAGATGATGGTAGGTGTGGCGCACCGTGTTAAATGCAAAAACAATCTCCTTGATTAACACTAGTGAAAGGACAACTCCCTCATTGTCTGCGCTGATCTAATTTTAGGCCACCGCGACATCTTACTTCAATAAAGTCATGGTGATTCATAAGTTGGCACAGTCATAATTCAAGGTACCACTGTGTGTGTGTGTGTATGATATATGTAGGTAGCAGCACAATGTCTAGCCACACTGAAGAGACTTGATAAGTCGAAACACGTGTCTGTTGGATGACTATATTACTCCCCATCCCCCTGGGGTTGAGCAATTTGGAGGGGATTTTTCGCTGATTGACCGCCAACTAAAGTGTAAATGCACACTCTCCCTAACAAAGGGATAGAGCACTATATGGTGGCCTTTTACATACATACAGATGTGTGTATTTAAAAAGTTAAAATCCCCCTTCGGCATTCTGTAGGTGATAATGGCCGAGCGGTTAAGCTGTCCCACCTGATGCTGAATGCGATCGGGTTTTCTAATCGCCGGCTGCAGGTAGCTCACAAATGTCTAGCCACATGAAGAGACTTGATAAGTCGAAACACGCGTCTGTGGATGACTATATATATATATGTAAAAAGGGAATAGGAATTGAATCCGACATTGAAGGAAAATGGAGTAAAGAAAAGAAATGTAATGGATAAAAATGAATTTAATCGATTTATAGATTTCACTTATCACATGTGTTCGGTCAGTTTCTATCAAAATGTATACGGATTCGCTATTATTTTTACTTAAAATAATCAGATGAATTAATAATAATATAATAAATAATAATATAAAAATGGTAAAAATCTTTCTGTGTACAGAATATTTTTACATTTTTTATTATTATCATTATTCAATTCATCTGATTATTATAATAATAATAATAGCGGTATCCGTATACATTTGATTAAACTGAGCCGAAAACCAATGTGTAAGTGATATTGATTAAAAGTGATACTCGATTAAATCATTTTTTTTTATCACAGTCTACATTTCTTTACCCAATTTGCACATAAATATTAGTGTATCCTAATCAATTATGTACACAACAGAACGAATTAAATTGTAAAGTCAACGGCCACCACTGTACTAGGGTGAGTCAAAAGTTTTGCAATACTTTTTTTTCTTTTCTTGAATCTAAAATCAACTTAAAGCACTGGTTAACATGAAAAATCACGCGGTTAAGCAGCAAATGCTTGTTCAGTTCTTAAATGGGTACCATGTTAATATAGGCAGTTGCACCCATATGCAAGATACGAATTTTGTGCACGTTAAATAGATGGCCTAAGCTAAGATTTAATTTGTATCTCACACCAGGTGCAACCCCCTTATATAGGCAAAAATTAGGTTCAGTTCTTATGAGTCACCATTAAATCATATCATGAGCACAGTAAATAATGGGAAAGTAGCCTAAAGCAGCGCGGTTCCCAACTCTTTTTCAGCTCATGGCCCACTTTGGAAACCAGAATTTTTTTGTGCGCCCATGAATTATCTAATAATAGAAAAAATATTCCATTTTACATAAAGCATATTTATTCAAACAATGATACAGGGCGGGCGCCTAAATCTCTCCCCCCACTCCCCTACTGTGTGGGTAGGTTAAAGCTGACCTCTCTTCGATTAAAAGAAGCCTACTTTGAAGCCTGATCTTGTCTCTCAGTATTAATGCAGATTTAGGACCTACCCAGCGGCCGTTTCCTATAATAGGACGCGCTAACTTATAGACGAGGTGAAGCCGCCCATTGCATTCTAGACCAGGGCACGTGCATATTACAACCTCTTATACCCTACCATAGATTAGGTTTGACATCTTTTTCTACGAAAAATAAGACATTCCCAACATAATCATGATGGATTTTGTATAATAACAAAGTAGTCGTCTCTGAACATCATACTAGTATTACTAATCATTCCTTCGCCCACCCTGAAATTCTGGCTGTGAGCTCTTTGGCCATAGTTTGGGACACCACCGGCCTAGACAGAAATAATGACTTAAAAACTAGGTGCATCCGTCTGTAGCAACTCACCAGCGGATTCTGAGCCTTGGCAAGCGATTTCAATGTTCTGCATAATGTTCTGACTCGTCTCCAATGAAAGAACGCCATGGCTCATCAAGTATTGTCTCAGCCAGGTTTCCCTACCAGCTGAGTCATCCGCCCTTCATTTGCTTGTTGATGCGCAACCACTAATGACGTGGCACATACAGGATTCGGTAGAAATTGAAGCCGGTGACTGAGGCATGATTCTGTAAGAAAACATACAAATTAGTATTTTTTTTAAACAAAAAAAAAAAAAAAAAAAAAAATAGAAAGTTTTGTGTGACACTATGGTTAAGAGAGAACATGGTCAGAAAAAAAAAAATTTAATGTGTTAAGCCCAGGCATAGGTATGGGTGGGTGGTTGTCCTTTACGGACACAAAAGATTGGGCCGTAAAGTTAAGAGATGAACGGTCACCATGAAGTTAACCCAGTTAAAGATAAAAATCTTTAGTACTAAGTGTAAAAGCAAATACTGTTTTTATGAGAAAATCTCTTTTGAGGAAATTAATGGTCGGAATATTGAGGACGTGAAGTCTGAGAAAAAGTAAGTGTTTTAATTTTAAGAGAAATCATCAGACAAAAAGTCTGGGATAAATTAAGTGCTGAGCATCTGGGTGGTCGGATGTGTGGGATGGAATTTTACATATATTCAGTCAAGCTCCAGTCCTAGTCAGTTTTTGAGCCTGGCAGTTAGAGTGATAGTATCGTGAAGTAGCAGCCGAGATAGAAATTAGCCACGGACCCACTTCAGTGAAGCCAGTAATCGACTTAGACCACCACAAAGCACAAGTGTCATAAATTCCTCCTCCATCAGCGTCCTGTTATCAGACTTTTTGTTTTGTTTTGTTTTTTTAATCATCATGAACCTGTCTGACTTATGCCCTTCGAATCAGCCAGCACAGAATATCACAACATTGGGGTCTAGACATTGTGCAACGAAGGTGCAGGAGTGCAGACCGGGTATTCCCACAGTTGCTTAATGAATAATTTGATGATTCTAGTAAGAAATAGGGCTGGTATAGCTCAGTCAGTAGAGCGTCGACAAAGAACCACAAGGTTTCCTGGTTCGATACTGGCCCTCGCTAAACTCAATGTAGCATTCCCAGTTGATTTTTATTATTTATTTGAGTTATTGTTTTATTTAATCATATTAGTTAAATAGAGCTGTGTAAATGGAGTTCCAAACTGTTTGAATTATGCAAATATCCCCAGTGGTTCAAAAGCCCAAAATTGGGGGTACAAAAGTGACAACATTTTTTTTTTAAAGTATGTCAAATCAACAGACGAATTCAAACACGAAATTCAATAATTTCTTCACCATTTCTTTATTGGAGCAATTTTGATAAAACTTTGCATTCTTATGTAAAATTGTATGTTCTTTTCCGATTCTGTACTCAAATTGTAATGTATCTCTATGTTATAACCCATTATTTAGAGAATAAGAGGTACAGTTAGTAGGGTTTTTTTTTTAAGTTTACCGCAAGATTATTCAACATTTTCATTTTAATACTGCATGTATACACATATATCTTATTATAATGGAGATTGTGTGTTTTTCTGTCTGTAACGCGAAATATATCACTACTCAAGTCACAATTCCTTAATTATTTACGTCAAATTATCCATGGTTTCATTCTTTAAAACCTTTAATTATAATAAAATTGTTTTACATTATTAATACTGTTGACCTATCTACATACTAATAAAATGTGATTGTATTTATATATACAACACAAATAGCGCATACAGTATGAACGGAAGGCTTATTTGCATATTGATATTTAAAATTTGATTTTAATAAATATGTGCTTGGTTTATTGATTTCTAATTGTTTGGTTTTATCTTAATGAAATATGAGCAAAAATCTTGGAGATAAAATCTTAAAATAAGTTATTTACAAGAAGAAAATAACTGTAATTTATTCTTTACTTCCTATTTTAACTAAATAGTTAAATTAGGAAAATGTACAATGAAAGAAGGGAGTAAGGGAAAATGATGGAAGAGTTAGTTTAAAAAGTTGTTCTATTTTCAATCATACCCCTCTGTTCCAAATATTCTTATCTGAATTCTTATTCAGTTTCATTAGCCTTTCTAATTTAACATGATATTTTATTATATTAAAACTTAAATACTTGCACCCGGAGGGTGCATAATTTTGCTAGTAGTATTAATTTAAATATATAACATTTTGAACTTAATATACATTTCTAAATACCTTGTTGAATCATACATATGTTTTAAAACAAAGCCGGGCTCTGTGTGCCGAGTTTGTTTACATTCTTGTAATTTGAAGTTGTTTTTTTTTTCTAAAAATTAAGTTTGACAAAAAAAAAACCCTGATCAGTACAGCAACATTAATATTTCAAACATTATATACGAAAATATTCTGAGACTAATCTTCTATTAGTGATATAGTGCTCTTTTTTGCTGATCTTATACGTTTTGAAAAAAATCTGTCAACTTTTGTTTCAAAGGTTGAAAAGAAAAAATTGATTTGTATTTTCAAGGTGTATTCTATCAATTTTAAAATTTCAAGAATATTGATAAAAGATTAGCCACTTTGAAAGAATTACCATGTGGAATTTAGTCTAGGAAAAAAACTCGTATTACACCATTTTCGGCTGTTCAAAGCAAAATACCGTTTTAACTCGCTGTAAAAAAATAATTCACTGGATAAAAACATAAAAATTACATATTTAGAAAGGTTATTTTATTTTATTTCCAACCATACATATAAATATTTTTTAATTTTGGACCAGAAATATGCGAGAAATTGCAAATTTAAACTGAAAGTGCTGGATGTTGCTATAAGTAGCACAGGGATTCTGTGTGGTAAAGTGATGAACTGTGGTAGGTGTGGCACTCTGCCTCAGATACCAAAACAAACACTGTGGCCTAGTGCTAGTGAAAAGGGGATAGATAGACTCTCACTGTCTGGCTGATACTCGACTTTAGGTCACCCCTATGACTTTATTACTTAGATAACAAATTATTCTGCTATATCATGGTGTAAATGTTTACAAGCTAGTCTGCAGATCTATTATTACCAAATAGAGAGTTTGAGCCTCACTGGATGCCCCATAGTTTGGTTTGGTTTACGGCATATCAACCTCAGTGGGTCATTTAATGCAATAAAGTTTGAAAATAAATTCATTTTTAATGGATGCTCAATTTTTGTAAATACATTTTTTCTATTTAGGCCATAGATGGCACCAACAGTACTACCACTCCGGGTCAGATTGGACCAGGGAGCAATAGTGATGAAGGGGTGCTCCATATTCCCAACCTCCAAAACTGAAACCTCACCAATCAGATAGAGTTTAACCGTAATTCCAAGGACATGCAGACCCGCAGCCACCGCCTTCTAGCACCCATATGATAAAAAAGGCTGGGGGTTGCCATAAGGGCAGTAGGGTTGGGGCAATCAATAAAGGTACTAAGGCTTGACGTGACAGCCGATTGATCAGAGGGGGCCTCTCTGACAGCCCGTTCTCGCCAAGAAACGGCCAAAGTGGAGTATAGCAAGTCATGGACTGCTCAACCACCTGAGTTCTATCCTTAAGCATCACAGCCAACAGGGGTCTCCCATGGGGGAGTCTTCCCCCTCTACAGAGGTGCAGTCGATGCATTCTAATGCCCCCCAGCTGACAGGGCGGCCTACATAAAAAAAAAACCTAAAGTGTTAATCAGGCCTGAAAGATAACGGTCTCATACCTCCATCAATATGCCTTCTAATAATACAAGACTTTCTCCATAGCACAGAATTTTACCAAATAACTCTTCCACTAATATCACAGATAATTACATAAAATGAGAGTTTTTGAAGATAAATAATCTTGGGATTAAAACTATCAGAGGTAATTTATGAGGAAGTGGTCCCGGTCTCCTGCCTCAAAAATTGCTGCCTGGTGACTAATAAAATAACAACCCCAGATCGTCGTAATTCTTGTTTATTTAATCGTAATTTGTCGTAATTCTTGTTTAGATATGAAGATGGATATATAGTTTGGGAATAGACTGAGATAGATAGATAGATAGATAACAAAACAAAATAATATAGATAGAACAAACAAATGGAGATAGATAGATATTTTCAACAAGTAAATGTATTTCTTTTTTTTTTTGTCGTAATTCTTGTTTATTTAAACTAAAAACAAGACATTAAAAAAACATGATAAAAAATAAATCTTAGTATCTAAAGTAATATATAATAATATGAACAAATTGAGATAGATAAATAGATAGATATGAAGATGGATAGTTTTGAATAGACTGAGCTGGGTCATTATTTAATAGTCACCGGGGTAGCAATTTTTGAGACAGAAGACCGGGACGCACTTCCTCATAAATTACTCTATCATAAACTTATTTCTCTGAATTTTTGCAATGAGCTTGATAATTCATATAGTCATACATACACATTTTAGTATTTCATATAAGTCAATACAATATGCATTTAGTATTTCAATATAGTCAATACAATATACATTTAGTATTTCATATAGTCATCAATATACATTTAGTATTTCATATAGTCATACAATATACATTTGTATTTCAATATCAATAAATATCATTTTAGTATTTTCATATAGTCAATACAATATACATTTAGTATTTCATATAGTCAACAATATACATTTAGTATTTCATATAGTCAATACAATATCATTTAGTATTTCATATAGTCAATACAAATATGCATTTTAGTATTTCATATAGTCAATACAATATCATTTTAGTATTTCATATAGTCAATACAATATGCATTTTAGTATTTCAATATAGTCAATACAATATGCATTTTAAGTATTCATATAGTCAATACAATATACATTTTAGTATTTCATATAGTCAATACAATATACATTTTAGTATTTCATATAGTCAATACAATATGCAATTTTAGTATTTCATATAGTCAATACAATATACATTTAGTATTCATATAGTCAATACAATATACATTTTATATTTCATATAGTCAATACAATATGCATTTAGTATTTCATATAGTCATACAATATCATTTAGTATTCATTAGTCAATACAATATGCATTTAGTATTTCATATAGTCAATACAATATGCATTTTAGTATTTCATATAGTCAATACATATATGCCATTTTAGTATTTCATATAGTCAATACATATGCATTTTAGTATTTCATATAGTCAATACATTATGCATTTTAGTATTTCATATAGTCAATACAATATGCATTTTGTATTTCATATAGTCAATACAATAATAGCATTTAGTATTTCATATAGTCAATACAATATGCATTTTAGTATTTCATATAGTCAATACAATATACATTTAGTATTTTTAAAGATTTTATAAAAGATATTTCTTAATTTAAAACCCAAATTAATTCTTGAAAGAAATAAAAATAAAATCTTACAATCTTCGCTATTTTTTTCAATAGAAAAATCATCATTTTGTTCTCGAATAAAAGTAAATTTTTAACAAACAAAAACATTAATTAATCATCAAAAAACTTCATCCATTTGGTTTTAGTTGTTTTTCTATTGATTTGTTTTTAAACGATTCAAGTCATCTCCATTTGAAATAGAAATGTTCCATTTTCAATCTACAGAAATGTCTTATCTCACATAAAATCAATATAAAATTTTCACAATAATAAATTCAATACAATGAGCCAAGGTCAAAATAAACAATTATTTTTATTGCACAAAAAATTGTCTTTATGATTTGATTTGATTTCATTGGTTTGGTTTGTTTTTGTTTTGTTTTACGGCATATCAAACCTCAGTGGGTCATTTAATTACCGATAAAGTTTTGAAATAAATCAATTTTTAATGGATAATACAATTTTTTTAAATAATAATTTTTCTATTTAACCCATAGATGGGACCCTAACAGGTACTACCACTCTGGGTCAGAGTGGACCAGGGGAGCAATGATGATGAAGGGGTGCTCCACATTCCCCAAACCTCCAGAACTGGAACCTCACCATCAGATAGAGTTTAACGTCATTCAGGACATGTTTACCCGCAGCCACCACCTTCTAGCACCCATATGATAAAAAGGGTTGGGTTGATTTGATTTGAATAAAACAGGTAATGTAATACTTTTCTATATTCTGGATTTTGTTGTTGTTTATTCTCACACAAAAGGCATGTGGTGTACTGTTTAGAGTTGTAGGAAATGGACTCGTTGACCAGAGTTCAAATCCTGGTGAAACCACAGTTCACAGAATGCTAATACCCTTGGAAAGGTATGAATCCACCTACTCTCTCTCTCCAGCTATGGGTAAATAGTAAGGCAGACTGGGCTCTTTAACCTTGGTTAGGAAACAAGGGATTGTTGGAGTCGAAAAGAATTAAGGGGTTGCATTAGAATTTCACTAAGATTTTTTTTAAAGTTTGTTCATGTATATTTACAACCCAAAGGCACGTTTTTAGACTAAAATAGTTTGATTTTAATAAATAAAAAAATTAGTTATTTCATGTTGTTGTTGTTGTCGTTAATTCAATAGGAATTTTTTTTTTAAGTTTTAAAACTTTAAACGAAAGACACATTTTTATATTAAAATAGATTTAATTTAATCAGAAGAGAAATGCAGATATGTTTATTTAAATGAAAATAGTTTTTATGTTTATTTAAATGAAAGGATGTTGGGACCAAGTAACCAATAAATAACTATTTAAAAAAAAAATTAAAATCAAAAACTATTTTAGTATAAAAACGTGCCTTTGGGTTGTAAATATTCATGAACAAACTTTAAAAAAAAAATCTTACAGTGAAATTCTATGCAAAAAAAGTCGTCTGTTATTTGTAAACGAACAACCGGGAGTTTAGGTGAAAAGCAAAAGATGTACCTTTCAAAAACAGCTCCCAACTAGGGTGCTTATTGGTTACTTGGTCCACATATTATAAGAACCAGAAGAAGATTATTTCTCTGAATTTTTTATACGAGCTTGATGATTAGTATTATTTGGACTATTATTAGTATTTCTTGTAGGAGATGTTTCCCCGAGTCAGAGATAGTTCCCAAGTCCGACAAGAAATACCTGAAGAAGGCCCGAGAGCACATTGGCCGAAACGTTGTCCAGATAACAATGAAGATGAGGACAATAGTCCAAATAATACAATAAATGCAGAAGAAGATTGTTTTTATTTTTATTACCCTTGATGAATCTGATGCAGCAGACCCCAGTCTCCAACTCCTGCTTCTTCTTCTTCTTCGTTTGAACCTAAAACTGCTGTGGCATAGCCACATCCTGGATGGCTATCAAAATCTTGCAATGCACCTGAAATGAGAAAAAAAAAAAAAATTATTATCAATAGTAATAATCTTATTATAATGAGATTGTGTGTTTTTTCTGTCTGTAACCGAAACTATATTACTACTCAAGTCACAATTCCCTTCGTAATTTACATCACATTCTCCATGATTTTATTTATATTTAAACCTCAATATTAATAAATTGCTTCACCTTTTAATTAGTGTTGTCCATGTCTACATACAAATAACATGCAATTGTATTTATATATACAAAAAAATAGCGGTTTACAGTGTGAATGGGAAGGCTAATTTGCATATTGATATTAAAAATGTGATTTTATTAAATCTGTGCTTAGTATTATTGATTTCTAATTGTTTGGTTTTATTTTAATGAATACAAGCAAAAATCTCTTTCAATGAATCTTAAATGAAATCCATTAACAAGAAAAAATAACTGTCATTTTATTCTTTATTTCCTAAATTTAACTAAATAGTTAAATAAGTAAAATTCAGCAATGAAGACGGGAGTGATGGAAGAGGAAGTTTCATTTCTATTTTTTCTATCATACCCCCACTCTGTTACATATCTTTTTATCTGCTTCTTATTAGACTTTCTAATTTAATACGATATTTCATTACATTAAAAATTAAATACTTGCACCCGGAGGGTGCATATATTGCTAGTTTCCTTAAGGAATTAATTGGATTTGGTTTTTTTTTCTTTTTCAGATTTCATAAAATAAAATGGGGGGGGGGGTAGACGTCGTAAAAATATTTCCCCAATATATTTTAGGAAAAATTATTTTACACATAATTCCATCAACGGTAAATAATAACCGAAATTTTGTAAAATTTGACTGTTAGTTGATTTTTCAAGAATTTTTTAAAAAAGCCTCTAGTCCTAACTGTTTTTGGCTATAATAATTTCCAATTGATTTAACGGTGCGAAAATGTAAAGAATTGTTTTCGTTCATAATTTCATAATTTCTGTAAACTGGACTTACTTTAAAAAAAATCATCAGGAGATTTTTTTGAATGTTTCTTCTATTTAAATAATTTTTTATGGGTATTATGCTAGTTTAGAAAAGACAGAAATATTACATATCATTTGCTTGCTTTAAACGAGTGATCAGAGAGAGTAGATATTCATGGTTTGGTTGTTTTGTTTTACAGCATATCAACCTCAGTTTGGTCATTTAATGCGGCAAAAATATTGAAATAAATTCATTCTTAATGGATACTCAATTTTTGTAAACACAGGTTTTTCTATTTACCCATAAATGGGACCCTAACAGGTACTACCACTCTGGGTCAGAGTGAACCAGGGAGCAATGGTGATGAAGGGGTGCTCCACATTCCCCAAGACTCCAAAACTGGATCACCATCAGATAGTTTTAACGTCATTCCAGGACATGAAGACCCCCAGTTACCGCCTTCTAGCACCCATATGATAAAAAGGGGTTGGGCTTGCCATAAGGGCAATAGGGTTGGGAAAATCATATAGGTGCTAGGGCTTGATGTAACCAGCCGATTGATCGGAAGAGGGCTCTCCGACCGCCCGTCTAGCCTAAGTAAGGGTCTAAGTGGAGTGTTGCAGGTCATTGACTGCTCAACCACCTGGATTCTATCCTTAAGCATCACGGGTCGCCATCCACGGCCAACAGGTGGCACCATTAGGGGAGTCTTAGCCCTCTGCAGAGGTGCAGTCGTATTCTAAAGCCCCCAACCGACAGGGCGGAATTAATTGGAAAGCCCATTTCAATTTTAATTACTGTTCATTTATGGATTTGTTAAAAAAGCATTTAAAGTCAGTGTCATTTGTTTGTAATTAATCAACAAATAATAATTGATTATTTGTCACGGGTTTAATAATTAAGAGAGATCTTAGAATAAAGAAGAGTGACATTTTTTTCAACCAAATATTTTGATAGGAAAAGAGCGCATTTGTTACTCTGGAGAAAACTTAATGATATTGTAAAATGAGAAAAAAAAGAAAAGAAAAGACAAAATTCATGAATTTCCCGACATTTTTTTAAAATTTGATTTATTTTAAAAAGTGAGAGTAATTGAAAAACATGTTAAGCAATCAAGAAGGTTCGGTTTAGCTCAGTCAGTAGAGAATCCACTTAAGAACCATAAAGGTTCTAGGCTCAATACCAGTACTCGCCAACTGCACATGAGTAGCACAGCTTGGATCTGTGTGGTAAAGTGGGGAGATGATGGTAGGTGTGATGCCTCCACCATAAGGTTCTAGGCTCATAACCAGTACTCGCTAACTCAGCACATGAGTAGCACAGCTTGGATCTGTGTGGTAAAGTGGGGAGATGATGGTAGGTGTGATGCTCCACCATAAGGTTCTAGGCTCAATACCAGTACTCGCTAACTCAGCACATGAGTAGCACAGCTTGGATCTGTGTGGTAAAGTGGGGAGATGATGGTATGTGTGATGCTCCACCATAAGGTTCTAGGCTCAATACCAGTACTCGCTAACTCAGCACATGAGTAGCACAGCTTGGATCTGTGTGGTAAAGTGGGGAGATGATGGTAGGTGTGATGCTCCACCATAAGGTTCTAGGCTCAATACCAGTACTCGCTACACTCAGCACATGAGTAGCACAGCTTGGAACTGTGTGGTAAAGTGGGAGATGATGGTAGGTGTGATGCTCCACCATAAGGTTCTAGGCTCAATACCAGCACTCGCTAACTCAGCACATGAGTAGCACAGCTTGGATCTGCTGTGTGGTAAAGTGAGGAGATGATGGTAGGTGTGATGCTCCACCATAAGGATCTGCTGTGTGGTAAAGTGGGGAGATGCTGATACCAACAATAGGTCACTTTGCCAACATTTACTAGGGTGACTCAAAAGTTTTGGAATATTTTGGTATTTACTAGTTTGTGGTAAAGAAAAACGACCTTTTTCAGGGTAAAATGTTTGATATTTGAAGTTAAAACTGTCAAAATACAGAGTAATATTATTGACTTGTGCAAAGAAAATATAACTAATACAAGTATTCATTAATCTAATAAACAAATTTAAGCATATATTACCAACATTAATTGTCAAATTAATTTAAATTAAATTTATAATTTAATTATATATTCTAATAAACTTTATTTTATCAAAACAAAAATTCTAATATTTAAACTAAAATTTTAATTAAATTACCAATTCATAATTTAAAAATTTAATTTGACAATTAAATGTTGTTATATATGCTTAAATTTTGTTTAATTAGATTAATGAATACTTGTAATTACAGTATTATATTTTCTTTGCAGCAAGTAATAATATTACTCTGTATTTTGACAGTTTTAACTTCAAATATCAAACATTTTAGCCCTAAAAGGTGCGTTTTTCTTTACCACAAACTAGTAAATACCAAAATATTCAAAACTTTTTGAGTCACCCTAGTAAATGTGGCAAGTGACCCTATGTGGTATCGCATCTCCCACTTTACCACACAGCAAGATCCTTATGGTGGAGCACACACTAACCTGCATCTCCTCAGCTTTACCACACCGCATAAATACAAAAGATCCAAGCTGTGCTAACTCATGTGCTGAGTTTGAGCGAGTGCTGGTATTGAGCCTAGAACCTTATGGTGGAGCAATAACACCTACGCATCATGCTCCCCACTTTACACACAGTTGCCAAGCTGTGCTACTCATGTGCTGA
>CM042158.1:95435788-95486079 GCA_023376005.1 Doryteuthis pealeii | reverse complement strand
TCTTATTTTCATAATAATTTATTTTTCCTCAATTAACGAAAGCCCTGATGAAGATCTATCAAACAGATCAAAACACTGCAGCATAGGCGAAATAAACATCATTCATTCATAAACTTGTGTTTTTTCAATATTACACACACACACACACACTAATATATATATATATATATATATATATATATATATATATATATTATATATATATATTTGCTTAAATGGGCAAGGTCACCTATAAAACAGATGTGAGCTCTCTAGCGGCTGTAATATATATATATACCTATGTATGTATTTAACAGCTAAAATCTATCCCTTGCCTACAGGTGGCTGATGGCTAGTGGTTAGAAAGCCTGACTGAAAAAAATCAGTCGGGTTTCTATCCTGGCCGAGGTAGCCTGCTAAGTCTAGCCACACTGAGGAGACATGATATGTCGAAACATGGCATCTGTGGGTGACTATTTAAAAGTAAAGTAGGCACAGTGACGTATAGTCGGTATCAGCTGGACAGCAAAGGAAGTTTATCTTGTTTTGCATCAGAGTTGGAGTACCACACCTCCATCAGTCCTCACTTTACCACACAGCTCCAAGCTGCACTACATATGCGTCAAGTTGGTAAGGGCCGGTATCAAACCGAACCTTTGTGGTTCCTAGGCAGATGCTCTACAATTGAGCTTAAAATTATATATATATATATATATATAATATATATATATATATATATACACACACACATACATACATACATACACACACACACACACACACACACACACACATATAAACACCTAACACCTGTGACATCATTAATCAGAACCCTGATACACACGCCCACTGAGGAGAAAAAGGAAAATCTTCCTACTACCACCTCTACTAAACCAAACACTGACACCACCCCTCCCATTCACGACCTCCTAAGTCATCAGTATGAAAATGTTCACCATTGAAGCGAAGAACTCTATCCAACGCTTGAAGGAGTCTATCAGACCGAAACATTATACGTCGACATCACTACCTTACAATAAACATCCAGTTTCCCAAACATACGCGTGTTTGTTACCTTTCTCCACATCATATAATTGTATATATATTATTTAAGTCACCTATACAAAGTTCGTCTTACCAAGGTTCAGATGTTTTATCTGTATCAGAGACGTGACTTTTTTGAAAAAATTGGAACTGTTTTTTACTATGCCTGTGTGTACGTTGATCGTTATTGGCTTTTGCTTTACTTCATTCACCGGCGTTCCTATTGTCGTCATTGAGTCTCCTTTTTTAATGCAGGATTTTATTTTTATTTTGTGTATGTTTATATATAATTGTGTAATTCCTAAATATGGCGTCTGAGGTTTGTTGTCCAATTCCATATCAAAAATTTTTTTCGGTGTAGGCCATACTCTAAATATTCTCATTTATTATTAAGAAAACGTGTTCTGGGGCTTAATCCTTGCAGAATACACCAATTTTCAGTGGTGCACAATAGTATTATATATATATATATATATATATAAAGATACTTCTGAGTCAGACGAACCTACTATTAAGTTTCGCATAAAGTCTCAGGGGCTAAAATCTGACTCTGTAAGAGCTTTTGCGAAAACTAATAGTAGGTTCGTTTTTCTGAACTCAGTAGATATCTTTAATTACTTGGCTCTACTTTAGGTTATCGAGCACTTTTTACAGATTAGGCTTCTCCTATGCGGTTATATGAATATATTTATATATATCTTTATACATATATATACACATATAAATTGTTTTTTTCTTTGGCCAAGATACTCTACCAAATAGATTTATTTTGTTTTGGTAGACGAATCTAGGTCTTTTCTTTTTTTTCAAAAATTTATTTTCTTCCTGGTGATTGTTGGTAGTATATTTTTTAATCAAACTTTTCTGCCGGGTTTTTTCCTTCCGCAGGATCTACAACGACGCTTGGTATAATATCTATATATATATTATATATATACATATATATATATATATATTATATACTATATACACCACACAACATTTTTCAATAACTTAGAATAGTTTATGATATAAATGTTTGTATATAAATAGTTCTATATATTGCTTACAACCATATGAATTTAAGCTATAAGGAGTTATTGGAACGGACATGATTATAGGATACAGTTTGTCTTTAAGCTGCTCTAGTTTGCTGTTTGGTATCTTCAACTGAAAAAAAGGTCAACCTGACTAAAACCAATAAGTTTGCCAATTACAGAGATTCAGCATCCTATGACGTTTTACCTTTTTTTATTAGGCACATTATCTCATATATATTATATATATATTATATATATTATATATATATGGATTAAGTAAAAATACATACAAAAGACTAGTTATTTCTTTACTTTAATATTTGCTCTGTGCACTAGCATTACGAGCACACATTGAGCTCTCAAACTGGCGAAACAGGTTTTTTTTTTAAAATAAACCTCTTGTGTCGTAAGGGATTTAGATTTCTGGAATATAATATAAATATATATATATATTATATATATAAAGGGCAGTTTATGGAGGTGTAATGGTTAGGTCTAGGAAATGGACTCATCGACCGAGTTCAAATCTCTTGAAAGCTGCAGCATTCAGCATAGCGCTAATACCCTTGGGAAAGTATGCATTCAACTACTCTCTCTCCAGCTATGGGTAAATAGTAGGGCAGACTGGGCTCTTTACCTTGGTTAGGTACCAGTCTAGGGAGTTCAATCTGGTCGAAGCTGTTTGCCTTTCACTTTTCTGCTAATTAACCTTGGAAAGGCATGAATCCATTTGTCTTCCTCATAGCGAGGGTAATAGCATGACAGATGTCTTGTCGGATAGTAACCAGTTCATGTAGGACGAAGATATGGAATTCAAACCAACTTTACTCCAATTTAAAAGAGAAAGAAAAGAAAGAAAAGGCCGCTAAGAAACTGCTTGGATAAAGGAAGTAAAAGTAATCATTGGGATGCCTCTGCCTAAAGTCCGGTTATCAGCTCAGATGGAGGGAGTCTATACCCCCCTTCACTTAGCGCTTAGACCAAGGAGTAATTTAGGTCGATGAGGTGGAGCGCCAACCTCACCATCAGTCTTCGTTATACCCACAGATCCTTGTGTACTCAACACTGAGTGGCCAAGGGCTGGTAATCGAACCAGAACCTTGTAGGTTTTGAACTAGCTCTGAACGCATTACCGACTTATGAGCTCAAGCTGGCCTGCTGTATCTTGCTTTACCATAATAATTATAATATTGCACCAAATTGTCCTTTTTTTTTTTAAGTTATTAGAATGACATAACTCGAAGACAAACTGACCTATAGCCACCCAAATCTTTTGAATTACCTTTAACGGGGATCCTAACAGGTTATTTGTATTACGTTGGACACTAATTAAGGGTCAATTTACAATGTAGGTATATATTGAAAACTGGACCTTTACTTGTGTGTCCATCAAACACCAGTGTACTATATTTCGTGCTTAGCGCATAATATAACCTATAGGAGATATTTTAGGCTAAAAATTTCCTAAACGCACAGAAATCCAAGCGGTTATCAGTCACTAGTGACCCCCCCGCACTCCCCAATTGGCTTAAAAATCCAATCCATATGGGTAAGTTTTTTTTATTAATGTAAGAAGAAGAATGGTCTAATAACTCGTTGGGTCCTTGAGCTTATAAAAAAAATGATGATTACCTTCCTGACACAAAGTTTATTTATTTAGAGACATTAAAAAATTCCTTGATCACCCACAAAAAAGTTTGAAAGTTAATGATCTGTTAAAAAAAAAATTCCTTAAAAAAATTTAATTTAAAAAATAATTAATTAAAAAAGATAATTTAATAAAAACAAAATCAATTAATAGATAAACACAGAAACCAAGAGAAAATTAGAGTGATATAAAAAAGAAAAAAAAGGATTATTTAATCCGACACTGCAGCCTTAGGTCGTATACGCCAGAAACAATTTAATATTTGTTGATTTGTTTTCTTGTTTCTAAGGCACCACACACACAACACACACAACAACATTGATATATATATATATATATACACACATACACACACACCACACACACAAGTACACACTACCATATATACATATATCGATATTTTGATTTAACACATCTAGAAAATGTTTCAAAGAAAAAGACAGAAAAAAAAAAAAAAAAAAAAAAAAAAAATCAAATTTAAAGCAAAACTGAGATGCGAAAAAGCCAAGGAGGATGGCAAAGAGTAGAATAAACTTTCTTCTAATGGCCCGATGGTAAAGAAATTCTCTTAAAATATTCTGTTTACTTTACTCGGTAAAAAGAAGCAAGAGGATCCCATTGTAGAAAAAGGGAATGAGTATATGGTGAGAAGAATTACATATTGAATAAAAATCAGATAGAGAAAAAGGATTAGGGGGCGGGGGATGTGGGAGGGGGTGCTGAGGGGCGCGAGTTGAGACTGAAGTGATCAGAAACAAGAAATCATACTTCAAATTAATTAAGGGAAATGGTCCAGAACGTACGTCAAGCATTTCCAAGAAGGGAAATAAAAGGAATCAGAGATGGAAAGTTTTTATTAAGCTAAGGAAGGTAGGGTGGTATTATTGTTATTAGCACAAAATACGTAAATTTAAAATAATGGTGTGCTCGAGTTCAAACTCTGGTCAGGACATGCTTTATTTTCTTACTTATTTTCTTGTGCATACTTCGGAAAGGTTGGTTTGTTTATAAGTGGGTCATTTAATGCTGATAAAGTTTTGAATAAAATTCTTTATATACTCATTTTGCATACTCAACGTTTTTTTGTGAAATAATTTTTCTATTTTAACCACTTAGATGGGACCCTAACAGGTACACCACTCATTTGGGAAAGGAAATTTCTTCTTCTAATATGGATTAGAGTGTAAAAAAGCCAGTTTCCTAGCTTTTGAGGGTAACCAGTCTAGAGAGAAGGACAACTGAATTCAGAACCCAGCGTGTGACAGAGTTTTAGCACGTTGACAGTGGATAACACTGGGCTTGAGAAAAAATTCTATCATTATAATTATACTATATATAATGTACAATCATCGAGCAGTAATATGAATATGATTCAATTGATTAATGCGATGTACAACATATCTGAGTTATTGATCCTAGCATGTAGAGATACAGGCTGCATTACTTACTGTCATCTTTGCATTTTTTGGTAGTTCATGGAATTTTTTTTTTTTTTGCCACAGTCGCTATCGCGAAGTAGGATATCTAAACGATCTGTTTGAACATAGAACGGATTAAATGGAGGGGAGAGAAGGAAGAGGGAAGGCGGGGAGATTTAAAAAAATCCCTTTGATTTGATGATTATTAAAGTCAGCTTAGTGGCCTATTGTCGTCATCCCTGGTCATCGGAGGAGTCGAGCGCGAGGCACTAGACCAGGGAGATTGTTTTCCATCTGAGGTAGTGCACCACACCTCCATCTAGCTCACACTTTACTGACAGACCAACGTGTAGTCTGTACGAGTGTAATGGCAGGTATTCAGTAAGGGAACCTTGTTGTCTGGACAGATGCTCTACCAACTGAGCTAAATCTCCTGGATCTACAATAAAAATTTTGTTTCTCATTCATTTCGACTACATTGTTATGAAAAGTTTGTGGAAAATTATTTTTTAAAGTTAATCCACGTTTATTACATTGGGCATTAAAAATACTGAATATAATAAGAGAGAAATAAAATTAGCTGAATTTTATTCAAAACACCTTAGTTGAAGATGTAGAAAAAAAACGATGGCGGCCTCCATGGTGGTACATGTTTAGCAGCCTGATTTAGCAAATCAGTGGAGTCAAAATCAAATTGGGTGCCCCAAGCTTGCACCACCAACTAAGAAGCTTAGTAAATATTAAAATAAAAACTGAACAAAATTCCTTTTTCTTAGGTTAATTTTGTGCTACCTGACACACTCCTTAATAAAAATAATTACTGATAAATTTTAGAATTAGTATATAAATAACTGATATATACTTAATATATGTAGAATTGTAATAAGAGATATATATTATATATTATTAGAATGATTAATAAATATATAAAATATTATATATATATTTTAGATGATATAATTTATATTATATATTATCTTTAGAATTGTAAAAAAATATTTATTATATATATATATATATATTATTCTACTACTATAAGTAAAAATATATAAGTAAAATATATATATTAGTAATGTATACTATATATATAATATATATATTTTAGAATTGTAATATAAAATAATATATATTTTAGTTAGATTAAAAATAAAAAAAAAATCTTTGGATTTGTAAATAAATTCCAGCCATATATATATATATATATATCTTATATTCTATAGTTATTTATATATTATATTATATATATATATATTTTTTTTTTTTTTTTAAGAAATATTTTTAAAAGTAATAAATGATTTTCATTGCCGTGAATGTCTTTCTCTAATTCTTTTTTTTTTTTTTTGTAAATTATCATTGTTCTTGCAGACTTCTGAAATGTTACTTAATAATAATGATGTTTTAATAGAGAAATGCTGAAGTCAGCAACATGCACATACATTATATAAACAAAGCTTCACCAAGTGAGATTAAACTACGTCCACAACATGTCGACATTTATGGTATGATCTAAGTGTCTCATTGATAACATACAACAATATTTAAGTATACCTTTTACACTTAATAATCCAAGTATTATTCATTGTATGAATATAAGTATTTGTCAGGCGATGATATATGAATCATAATAACTTAAAACCATGGACAATTTAAGATAGAAATTGGGTCTCGTTTATCCACTATGATATACTGCATATTTATTTGATTTATAATAATAAAACAATTGATATGGTGTGAATCACTATTCCAAAGGATTTAGCTTTTATTCCATGTTAAGGTGTGTATTATATAATGGTTAGTAGGGGTAAGGTTTTTAGAATCACTTAGGAAGCACTAATGACCTTTTGATAGCGATTGAACTTTAAAACTCATTGATACAAATACAAAGGAAAAGCTTATTAGACTAGTTGAAGGCAGGAACACACAACACATAATATATAATATATATATATATACTTTATATATATATGGTTGAGAATAGAGGGGAAAAGTGGAATATAACAACACAACAGCTAAATTCAATGATATTTCCCAATTATTGGTGAGCATTTTCAAAATTTATTGCTTGACATTCTGCTTGATTAGTGAAAAAGGTAAATGGGTAATGGGAGGAAGAAAGGGGAGGGTTTGGGGGTGGATAGAGAAATGAGGAAAAGAATTAGGGGGGGGCTTAGTATGTGGGAATGGTATTTTATGGGTTAAGTTTGTTGACTTTTGAAGAGAATGTTGATATTCAGAGTTGTAGGTCAAATTGTGGCCGAGGGCTGGGATATTTTGTTTTGAAAATATTTAGGAAATCCTTTAAAGAGTTGTTGAATAATGCATGCATGATTATATATATATTATAATATATTATAATATATGTGTGTGTGTGTGTGTATGTGTGTCACGGGATGGTCTCGGGAGTCATATGCAGTCCCATGGTGACAGACAACCAAGAGAAAAACGTGTGTTGTACGAGTGAAAGCCAGGGGTCTCACATGTCTTTTATGTGACAGAAGCATAAAAGCAAAGCTGGACTTTCTGAGCCACATACATGCTCACAACCAAACTTGTAGAAATGGCCTTCTTCTTGAAAACAGTGCAATCACTAAAATAATTGGAAAAAGGATTGGAATGAACCGATAGAATGTGGTGGAGATGTAGGAACACAAGAACAAAACTCAGACAAAGTGTGTAGATATATTCGCTAGAAGCATGAGCTCGGGCATCATCAGTCCTTTTAATATTATATATAGAGTATATATAAAATGAGATGAAAAACCACAAAATGCTGTTAAAGGTAAAACATTTTATAACTTAGCTGATATTGAACAATATTTTTGATTTTATGGAAATCGTCATCAGAACTTGTTTATACTACTGTTTTAAGACGGACACAAAACTTTTTTGCGACTCAAGGTTTTTGTTTTGACTCATATGACTTTGTCTCCACTCTTAACAACTCTAAAACAAGCTTGATGACATTTTCATAAAATTGAAAATATTGTTCAATAATCAGCGAAGTTATAAAATGTTTTCACTTTTAACAGCATTTTTTGGTGTTTCATTATCTTTTTATCCTATTACTATACTGTCAGATTCATTCCATTTTTTTTCAACTCTTACATATATATTATATATATATATATATATTATATATATATATGAAGAAGAGAGATTTCTAAGAACTGATAGATTGTCATTGAAACAAATTAATAAATGTTAGAACATGATATATTGAAATAATGCTGCGCTAGCTAAACTGTATTGGAAATTTGCAAATCTAATTAACCTTATTTTGCCAACAGCGTGCGCGGTGTAATGACAGGGGACAATAGTGATGACAAATTGAGCACAAACTCAAGTAATACAGATGACAAATCAAAGTTGTGAACAACTTGAGTGAAGAAGAAATATTATATTCACATTATCAATCTAAAAGAAAGACACAAAAAAAAAAATCAGCTTTTATTGCCATAATTAGATTTTGTTGTTATGATATTGGGTTGTAAAGTGGATCAGCTAACTACATTCAAACTAATTTCCCAAATTTTGGGGAAGCAACCAATAATATTTGAAACTCAACTAGTAAGAACTGCAGAGAAAAAGAAACCAATAAAGGCACTGGTTTGGTTGGTTGGGGTTTTACGGCATGGTCAACCCCTTGGGTTTTATTTTATGCCGATACTTCTATTCATATCTTAATAAGTCACTGTATTATATGAATAGATAGATATTCATTTCAATTATATATTATGCTGTGTGTGGAGGATATGTGCATTAACCTTGAAGTATACCCTTACCTAAATTTTGAAAATTAATTAGTTGATAATTAATGAATTTAGGCATGCATATATGTTTAAAGTTATGGTAAACACAACGAAGAAAAGTCAATCTCTGAATTACATTTCGACCTATTCAGGGATTGACATTTTCTTGATTTGTTTTAGCCTTACATATTGAACATATATCCGGCCTAAATTCATTAATTATTAACTAATTAATTTTTCAAAATTAGTATGACTTCAATTAAGCACATATCCTTGCAAAAAATTGTCGGCTAAAGCCATATCAAATAAACACTTGTTATTTACTACTCTTCATATATATTATAAAAACAAGGTCGCAAAGATGGGATTTATTTTTTTTTTTTAATATTCTTTTTATTTTACATTAGCGACATGTGTTTCAATCTTCTTTATCTTCTTCAGGCTTCGATAACAATATTGGTGTGTGTGTGTGTTGTGTTGTGTGTATATATGTATGCATGCATGTATTATGTAATCTCACGGGCTAGTCTCTTGAGGTCATATGCAGTTCCATAGTGACTGACGACACATGAAAACGTGTGTGTACAAAGTGAAAGCCGAGGGGGTCTCACTGTCTTTTATGCAACAAGAAGCTGTAAAAGCAAGTTGGTTATTCTGAGCCATCTGCATGCTCACAACCAAACTTTGAAGAAGTACCTTCTTCTTGTGAAGATAGTGGCAATCACCGATAGCTAGATAGATTAGATTTTCTAGAATGATAGATTGTCATCGAAACAAATTATATATATTTACCAACCGCTCTGTACAAGCAGGATGACACAAGAATCAAATCTTAAGCTGAGATTACAGGTTTGGATCAGAGTTTTCGTTCCCCTAGACTGGTACCCAAGGCCATGGTTAAAGAGCCCAGTCTACCCTGCTATTTACCCTATATCGAGTAGAATGGATTCATACCTTTTCCCAAGGGATTAGCCGCCCACGGTGGAAATACAAACACTTCGTCCAGGGAATTGAACCGGTCAACGAGTCCATTTACTATCACTTAACAACCATTTACCACCACACTCCTCCATCAATTGAACCAACAATTATAAGAGCGCTAGATAACATGATATATGAACTATATAAATCAGGTTATATATCAGATATGTGGATCAACAATTATTAATCTGGACTTTCACGCAAAGAGTCAACAAACCCAACCACTAAATGCAAATGTGCGGGGGGGGAGAGCTCTCGAAAAGAATCGGCCTACTATTAATCACATATAACTGATTAAAAAATGACCAAAATTTAGCATGAAAGGATATGGGGAACTGGAAATAAATAAATGCTACAGCAATTAAATTAACTCTCAAACATCCGTAGTTGCATAAGCACCTTCTTACCGCGCACTAAATTAGGTATATTGTTATATACTGGGTTTTTCACGATACCAAAATCTACATAACGTTACATACCCTTTTCTTATTCTTACTCTGTCGTCTATTCTTCTGGCCGGCTTTGCTTCTGATCTTCTATCATCTATCTTGTCTGGTATATCTTCTAAGGTCTCGTCTGTCTTCTATTGAGGATTCGTGTCTGGTTTCTGTTAGGTTTCTCGTTATCAGAAAGCCTACGTGTCATTGTTAGTTTTTAGTTAATAAACACAAGGGACTTTCGTTATGGTTTATGTTACTTTATTCATAAATCCCAGACCAGACAAGCGCAAGCGGATCCTACATCCTTTGCTAGCTCGCTTCTAAGTTCTTAACTGATAAGTTACTTACTAGTATCCTTTAAACCGGAGAGGGCTTCCTATGCGGAGTTCCGTTTCTCACGGTCTATCCAGAAAGCAAGGTCAGAGTGAGGTCAAACGCTGTTCACTCACTCTTCAACGGCCATCAGCTGTACTGATCGCCATAATGATTTCTACAATTACCTTAAAAATGTGAAAGATCCAGATGATAGAGAAAAGTGTCTCATTTTTTACCCAAGCTACTTCAACACGTCATTTAAATGTCTAGACTTGAAAATTCTAAAAGAAGGAAAAATATTCCAGCGGCGTCGTTTAACGAAAACGCTGCTCTAAATAATAACCTTGCTGCCCCAAAAACACACATACAAATCTAACAAACAACATCAGAAGAAGGGGGGGTTGGCTATTATAGTAAACAAATAGACAAATACAAAATTCAAGACCTTCAAATTAAAATTCATTGATCTACACTCAGGAACGCACAAAACACTGCTAAAACACAGATGTACAAAATTAAACTCTCTACACTCCCACCAAACAGAAAGGAGGGGTACGATATTGTTGTGTGGTGTGTGTGTGTGTATATATAAAGATTGTAATGGTCCAACGGAAGAAAATATAAATTTTATATAAAAAGAACCGGTAACCAAAATGGATTGTTTTTTAAAATCTTTATTATATTTTACATTTCAAAAGACAGGTGTTTCAAGCTTCTGATATCTTCTCAAGGCATTAATTAAACATATTCTGGCAGAAAGAATAGAATATATGTGTATATATACATATATATAATATATATATATATATGTCAGAATCATGGTTAATTAATGCCTGAAGAAAGATATCAGAATATCGAAACACGGTTGCCAGATGTCAATAATTAATAAAAATCAAAAAAACAAAACAAATCCATTTGGACCTTCTTTTATTAAAATTATTTAATTTCTCCCCTGTTGACCCATAACAATTACTTTACTAAATATACACACATATAAGTAGGGGGTATATATACATACATATATACATATATAATACATATATATATTGTTGTATGTATGAGGAAAGGGGGAAGAGTTGGAGTGATGAATGGATGAGTCGATGCGATAATAGGTTTCTATATTCAAGTGATGAAATCTCATGAAACTTTGGTTAGGTGTTGTCCCTCCTTTTGATTTTCATCACGATTTTAATGGAATAACCTAGTTTTTCCAATGATTAATGTATCTCTAGAATGGCGGATTCTGCTATTTAAACCTAATCAGACAACTATTAGAAGCAAAAAGCTTCTGAACTGTGTTGTGCATGTGTGCGCCATGGTGGTGTAGGGTTTCTCTCTCTCTCTCTCTCTCTCTTCTCTCTCTCTCTTTCTCAGAAGCATGTTGAGGAGTGAGTACAGAGGTAGCCTGTGTGTGGTGGGTCGTGGTGTGTGACAGTGCTTAATCTTTCAGAGTCTCCAAAACTGTTAGAGATTTACAATTTCTGACTTTGGTTGGAGAATAAATACTCGTTCCCAGTCCCAAGCAGAGACTACCTCTTAGCACTAAAAAGAGGATAGCTATTATTGTGATCGCCAAAAGAGATGCCGAAAAGTGGACAATTTTTTCACCATCCTATTCCTAGGAGAGTTGACCTTTTCAATCTGGAGCGCGAGCAGAGGAAGAGAGACAGTGGAGTAGGCGGATAGAGTCAGTCTTGCAGTATGAGACAGATAAAGGAACTAATGGTATGTGCGTTATCGCGGTGTAGCGAGTACTGGTATGAGCTAGAAACCTTATGGTGGAGCATCACACTACCATCATCTCCCCACTTTACCACACAGATCCAAGCTGTGCTACTCATGTGCTGAGTTAGCGAGTACTGGTATTGAGCCTAGAACCTTATGGTGGAGCATCACACATACCATCATCTCCCCACTTTACCACACAGATCCAAGCTGTGCTACTCATGTGCTGAGTTAGCGAGTACTGGTATTGAGCTAGAACCTTATGGTGGAGCATCACACCTACCATCATCTCCCCACTTTACCACACAGATCCAAGCTGTGCTACTCATGTGCTGAGTTAGCGAGTACTGGTATTGAGCCTAGAACCTTATGGTGGAGCATCACACCTACCATCATCTCCCCACTTTACCACACAGATCCAAGCTGTGCTACTCATGTGCTGAGTTGGCGAGTACTGGTATTGAGCCTAGAACCTTTATGGTTCTTAAGTGGATTCTCTACTGACTGAGCTAAACCGAACCTTCTTGATTGCTTAACATGTTTTTCAATTACTCTCACTTTTTAAAATAAATCAAATTTTAAAAAATGTCGGGAAATTCATGAATTTTGTCTTTTCTTTTCTTTTTTTTTCTTCATTTTACAATATCATTAAGTTTTCTCCAGAGTAACAAATGCGCTCTTTTCCTATCAAAATATTTGGTTGAAAAAAATGTCACTCTTCTTTATTCTAAGATCTCTCTTAATTATTAAACCCGTGACAAATAATCAATTATTATTTGTTGATTAATTACAAACAAATGACACTGACTTTAAATGCTTTTTAACAAATCCATAAATGAACAGTAATTAAAATTGAAATGGGCTTTCCAATTAATTCCGCCCTGTCGGTTGGGGGCTTTAGAATACGACTGCACCTCTGCAGAGGGGCTAAGACTCCCCTAATGGTGCCACCTGTTGGCCGTGGATGGCGACCCGTGATGCTTAAGGATAGAATCCAGGTGGTTGAGCAGTCAATGACCTGCAACACTCCACTTAGACCCTTACTTAGGCTAGACGGGCGGTCGGAGAGCCCTCTTCCGATCAATCGGCTGGTTACATCAAGCCCTAGCACCTATATGATTTTCCCAACCCTATTGCCCTTATGGCAAGCCCCAACCCCTTTTTATCATATGGGTGCTAGAAGGCGGTAACTGGGGGTCTTCATGTCCTGGGAATGACGTTAAACTATCTGATGGTGAGGTTCCAGTTTTGGAGTCTTGGGGAATGTGGAGCACCCCTTCATCACCATTGCTCCCTGGTTCACTCTGACCCAGAGTGGTAGTACCTGTTAGGGTCCCATTTATGGGTTAAATAGAAAAACCTGTGTTTACAAAAATTGAGTATCCATTAAGAATGAATTTATTTCAATATTTTGCCGGCATTAAATGACCAACTGAGGTTGATATGCTGTAAAACAAAACAACCAAACCATGAATATCTACTCTCTCTGATCACTCGTTTAAAGCAAGCAAATGATATGTTAATATTTCTGTCTTTTCTAAACTAGCATAATACCCATAAAAAATTATTTAAATAGAAGAAACATTCAAAAAAATCTCCTGATGATTTTTTTAAAGTAAGTCCAGTTTACAGAAATTATGAAATTATGAACGAAAACAATCTTTACATTTTCGCACCGTTAAATCAATTGAAATTTAATATAGCCAAAAAC
This sequence comes from Doryteuthis pealeii, assembly GCA_023376005.1. Lineage (NCBI taxonomy): Eukaryota > Metazoa > Mollusca > Cephalopoda > Myopsida > Loliginidae > Doryteuthis > Doryteuthis pealeii. The sequence continues at coordinate 95,472,050 of CM042158.1, read as the reverse complement.
AAGTTAGGACTAGAGGCTTTTTTAAAAAATTCTCTGAAAAATCAACTAACAGTCAAATTTTTACAAAATTTCGGTAATTATTTACCTGTTGATGGAATTATGTGTAAAATAATTTTTTCCTAAAATATATTGGGGAAATATTTTTTACGACGTCTACCCCCCCCCCATTTTATTTTATGAAATCTGAAAAAGAAAAAAAACCAAATCCAATTAATTCCTTAAGGAAACTAGCAAATATATGCACCCTCCGGGTGCAAGTATTTAATTTTTAATGTAATGAAATATCGTATTAAATTAGAAAGTCTAATAAGAAGGCAGATAAAAAGATATGTAACAGAGTGGGGGTATGATAGAAAAATAGAAATGAAACTTCCTCTTCCATCACTCCCGTCTTTCATTGCTGAATTTTACTTATTTAACTATTTAGTTAAATTTAGGAAATAAAGAATAAAATGACAGTTATTTTTTCTTGTTAATGGATTTCATTTAAGATTCATTGAAGAGATTTTTGCTTGTATTCATTAAAATAAAACCAAACAATTAGAAATCAATAATACTAAGCACAGATTTAATAAAATCACATTTTTAATATCAATATGCAAATTAGCCTTCCCATTCACACTGTAAACCGCTATTTTTTTGTATATATAAATACAATTGCATGTTATTTGTATGTAGACATGGACAACACTAATAAAAAGGTGAAGCAATTTTATTAATAATTGAGGTTTAAATATAAATAAAATCATGGAGAATGTGATGTAAATTACGAAGGGAATTGTGACTTGAGTAGTAATATAGTTTCGGTTACAGACAGAAAAACACACAATCTCCATTATAATAAGATATTATCTATTGATAATAATTTTTTTTTTTTTTCTCATTTCAGGTGCATTGCAAGATTTTGATAGCCATCCAGGATGTGGCTATGCCACAGCAGTTTTAGGTTCAAACGAAGAAGAAGAAGAAGCAGGAGTTGGAGGACTGGGGTCTGCTGCATCAGATTCATCAAGGGTAATAAAAATAAAAACAATCTTCTTCTGCATTATTTGTATTATTTGGACTATTGTCCTCATCTTCATTGTTATCTGGACAACGTTTCGGCCAATGTGCTCTCGGGCCTTCTTCAGGTATTTCTTGTCGGACTTGGGAACTATCTCTGACTCGGGGAAACATCTCCTACAAGAAATACTAATAATAGTCCAAATAATACTAATCATCAAGCCTCGTATAAAAAATTCAGAGAAATAATCTTCTTCTGGTTCTTATAATATGTGGACCAAGTAACCAATAAGCACCCTAGTTGGGAGCTGTTTTGAAAGGTACATCTTTTGCTTTTCACCTTAAACTCCCGGTTGTTCGTTTACAAATAACAGACGACTTTTTTTGCATAGAATTTCACTGTAAGATTTTTTTTTTTAAAGTTTGTTCATGAATATTTACAACCCAAAGGCACGTTTTTATACTAAAATAGTTTTTGATTTTAATTTTTTTTTTAAATAGTTATTTATTGGTTACTTGGTCCCAACATCCTTTCATTTAAATAAACATAAAAACTATTTTCATTTAAATAAACATATCTGCATTTCTCTTCTGATTAAATTAAATCTATTTTAATATAAAAAATGTGTCTTTCGTTTAAAGTTTTTAAAACTTAAAAAAAAATTCCTATTGAATTAACGACAACAACAACAACATGAAATAACTAATTTTTTTTATTTATTAAAATCAAACTATTTTAGTCTAAAAACGTGCCTTTGGGTTGTAAATATACATGAACAAACTTTAAAAAATCTTAGTGAAATTCTAATGCAACCCCTTAATTCTTTTCGACTCCAACAATCCCTTGTTTCCTAACCAAGGTTAAAGAGCCCAGTCTGCCTTACTATTTACCCATAGCTGGAGAGAGAGAGTAGGTGGATTCATACCTTTCCCAAGGGTATTAGCATTCTGTGAACTGTGGTTTCACCAGGATTTGAACTCTGGTCAACGAGTCCATTTCCTACAACTCTAAACAGTACACCACATGCCTTTTGTGTGAGAATAAACAACAACAAAATCCAGAATATAGAAAAGTATTACATTACCTGTTTTATTCAAATCAAATCAACCCAACCCCTTTTTATCATATGGGTGCTAGAAGGTGGTGGCTGCGGGTAAACATGTCCTGGGAATGACGTTAAACTCTATCTGATGGTGAGGTTCCAGTTCTGGAGGTTTGGGGAATGTGGAGCACCCCTTCATCATCATTGCTCCCTGGTCCACTCTGACCCAGAGTGGTAGTACCTGTTAGGGTCCCATCTATGGGTTAAATAGAAAAATATATTTATAAAAAAATTGTATTATCCATTAAAAATTGATTTATTTCAAAACTTTATCGGTATTAAATGACCCACTGAGGTTGATATGCCGTAAAACAAAACAAAACAAACCAAACCAATGAAATCAAATCAAATCATAAAGACAATTTTTGTGCAAATAAAATAATTGTTTATTTGACCTTGGCTCATGTATTGAATTTATTATTGAAATAATTTTATTTGATTTTATGTGAGATAAGACATTTCTGTAGATTGAAAATGGAACATTTCTATTTCAAATGGAGATGACTTGAATCGTTTAAAACAAATCAATAGAAAAACAACTAAAACCAAATGGATGAAGTTTTTGATGATTAATTAATGTTTTTGTTTGTTAAAAATGTTCACTTTTATTTCGAGAACAAAATGATGATTTTTCTATTGAAAAAAATAGCGAAGATTGTAAAGATTTTATTTTTATTTCTTTCAAGAATTAATTTGGTTTTTAAATTAAGAAATATCTTTTATAAAATCTTTATAAAATACTTATAAAATACTAAATGTATATTGTATTGACTATATGAAATACTAAAATGCATATTGTATTGACTATATGAAATACTAAAATGCATATTGTATTGACTATATGAAATACTAAAATGCATATTGTATTGACTATATGACTATTGTATTGATGAAATACTAAAATGCATATTGTATTGACTATATGAAATACTAAAATGCATATTGTATTGACTATATGACTAAAATGCATATTGTATTGACTATATGAAATACTAAATGCATATTGTATTGACTATATGAAATACTAAATGTATATTGTATTGACTATATGAAATACTAAATGTATTTGTATTGACTATATGAAATACTAAATGCATATTGTATTGACTATATGAAATACTAAAATGTATATTGTATTGACTATATGAAATACTAAAAATGTATATTGTATTGACTATATGAAATACTAAAATGCATATTGTATTGACTATATGAAATACTAAAATGCATATTGTATTGACTATATGAAATACTAAAATGCATATTGTATTGACTATATGAAATACTAAAATGCATATTGTATTGACTATATGAAATACTAAATGTATATTGTATTGACTATATGAAATACTAAATGTATATTGTATTGACTATATGAAATACTAAAATGTATATTGTATTGACTATATGAAATACTAAAATGTATATTGTATTGACTATATGAAATACTAAAATGTATATTGTATTGACTATATGAAATACTAAATGTATATTGTATTGACTATATGAAATACTAAATGCATATTGTATTGACTATATGAAATACTAAAATGTGTATTGTATGACTATATGAATTATCAAGCCTCATTGCAAAAATTCAGAGAAATAAGTTTATGATAGAGTAATTTATGAGGAAGTGCGTCCCGGTCTTCTGTCTCAAAAATTGCTACCCCGGTGACTATTAAAATAATGACCCAGCTCAGTCTATTCAAAACTATCCATCTTCATATCTATCTATTTATCTATCTCAATTTGTTCATATTATTATATATTACTTTAGATACTAAGATTTATTTTTTATTCATGTTTTTTTAATGTCTTGTTTTTAGTTTAAATAAACAAGAATTACGACAAAAAAAAAAAAGAAATACATTTACTTGTTGAAAATATCTATCTATCTCCATTTGTTTGTATCTATCTATATTATTTTGTTTGTTTATCTATCTATCTATCTATCTCAGTCTATTCCAAACTATATATCCATCTTCATATCTAAACAAGAATTACGACAAATTACGATAAATAAACAAGAATTACGACGATCTGGGGTTGTTATTTTATTAGTCACCAGGCAGCAATTTTTGAGGCAGGAGACCGGGACGCACTTCCTCATAAATTACCTCTGATAGTTTTAATCCCAAGATTATTTATCTTCAAAAACTCTCATTTTATGTAATTATCTGTGATATTAGTGGAAGAGTTATTTGGTAAAATTCTGTGTCTATGGAGAAAGTCTTGTATTATTAGAAGGCATATTGATGGAGGTATGAGACCGTTATCTTTCAGGCCTGATTAACACTTTAAGGTTTTTTTTTATGTAGGCCGCCCTGTCAGCTGGGGCATTAGAATGCATCGACTGCACCTCTGTAGAGGGGGAAGACTCCCCCAATGGGAGACCCCTGTTGGCTGTGATGCTTAAGGATAGAACTCAGGTGGTTGAGCAGTCCATGACTTGCTATACTCCACTTTGGCCGTTTCTTGGGCGAGACGGGCTGTCAGAGAGGCCCCCTCTGATCAATCGGCTGGTCACGTCAAGCCTTAGTACCTTTATGATTGCCCCAACCCTACTGCCCTTATGGCAACCCCCAGCCTTTTTTATCATATGGGTGCTAGAAGGCGGTGGCTGCGGGTCTGCATGTCCTTGGAATTACGTTAAACTCTATCTGATGGTGAGGTTTCAGTTTTGGAGGTTTGGGGAATATGGAGCACCCCTTCATCACTATTGCTCCCTGGTCCAATCTGACCCGGAGTGGTAGTACCTGTTAGGGTGCCATCTATGGCCTAAATAGAAAAATGTATTTACAAAAATTGAGCATCCATTAAAAATGAATTTATTTCAAAACTTTATTGGCATTAAATGACCCACTGAGGTTGATATGCCGTAAACCAAACCAAACCTATGGGGCATCCAGTGAGGCTCAAACTCTCTATTTGGTAATAATAGATCTGCAAGACTAGCTTGTTAAACATTACACCATGATATAGCAGAATTAATTTGTTATCTAAGTAAATAAAGTCATAGGGGTGACCTAAAGTCGGTATCAGCCAGACAGTGAGAGTCTATCTATCCCCTTTTCACTAGCACTAGGCCACAGTGTTTGTTTTGGTATCTGAGGCAGAGTGCCACACCTACCACCAGTTCATCACTTTACCACACAGATCCCTGTGCTACTTATAGCAACTCCAGCACTTTCAGTTTAAATTGCAATTTCTCGCATATTTCTGGTCCAAAATTAAAAAATATTTATATGGTTGGAAATAAAATAAAATAACCTTTCTAAATATGTAATTTTTATGTGTTTTTATCCATTGAATTATTTTTTACAGCGAGTTAAAACGGTATTTTGCTTTGAACAGCCGAAAATGTGTAATACGAGTTTTTTTCCTAGACTAAATTCCACATGGTAATTTCTTTCAAAGTGGCTAATCTTTATCAATATTCTTGAAATTTTAAAATTGATTAGAATACACCTTGAAATACAATATCAATTTTTTTCTTTTCCAACCTTTGAAAACAAAAGTTGACAGATTTTTTTCAAAACGTATAAGATCAGCAAAAAAGAGCACTATATCACTAATAGAAGATAGTCTCAGAATTATTTTCGTATATAATGTTTGAAATATTAATGTTGCTGTACTGTCAGGGTTTTTTTTTTGTCAAACTTTGAATTTTAGAAAAAAAAAACAACTTCAAATTACAAGAAATGTAAACAAAACTCGGCACACAGCAGCCCGGCTTTGTTTAAAAACATATGTATGTAATTCAACATAGGTATTTAGAAATGTATATTTAAGTTCAAAATGTTATATATTTAAATTAATACTACTAGCAAATATATGCACCCTCCGGGTGCAAGTATTTAAGTTTTAATATAATAAAATATCATGTTAAATTAGAAAGGCTAATGAAACTGAATAAGAATTCAGATAAGAATATTTGGAACAGAGGGGGTATGATTGAAAAATAGAACAACTTTTAAACTAACTCTTCCATCATTTTCCCTTACTCCCTTCTTTCATTGGTACATTTTCCTAATTTAACTATTTAGTTAAAATAGGAAGTAAAGAATAAAATTACAGTTATTTCTTCTTGTAAATAACTTTATTTTAAGATTTATCTCCAAGATTTTTGCTCATATTCATTAAGATAAAACCAAACAATTAGAAATCAATAATACCAAGCACATATTTATTAAAATCAAATTTTAAATATCAATATGCAAATAAGCCTTCCCGTTCATACTGTATGCCGCTATTTTGTTGTATATATAAATACAATCACATTTTATTAGTATGTAGATATGGTCAACAGTATTAATAATGTAAAACAATTTTATTAATAATTAAAGGTTTAAAAGAATGAAACCATGGATAATTTGACGTAAATAATTAAGGGAATTGTGACTTGAGTAGTGATATACTTTCGGTTACAGACAGAAAAACACACAATCTCCATTATAATAAGATATATGTGTATACATGCAGTATTAAAATGAAAATGTTGAATAATCTTGCGGTAAACTTAAAAAAAAAACCCTACTAACTGTACCTCTTATTCTCTAAATAATGGGTTATAACATAGAGATACATACAATTTGAGTACAGAATCGGAAAGAACATACAATTTTACATAAGAATGCAAAGTTTTATCAAAATTGCTCCAAAAATAAAGAAATGGTGAAGAAATTATTGAATTTCTTGTTTTGAATTCGTCTGTGATTTGACATACTTTAAAAAAAAAATTGTTGTTCACTTTTGTACCCCCAATTTTGGGGCTTTTGAACCACTGGGGATATTTGCATAATTCAAACAGTTTGGAACTCCATTTACACAGCTCTATTTAACTAATATGATTAAATAACAATAACCTCAAATAAAAATAAAAATCAACTGGGAATGCTACATTGAGTTAGCGAGGGCCAGTATCGAACCAGGAACCTTGTGGTTCTTTGTCGAACGCTCTACTGACTGAGCTATACCAGCCCTATTTCTTATCTAGAATCATCAAAATTATTCATTAAGCAACTGTGGGAATACCCGGTCTGCACTCCTGCACCTTCGTTGCACAATGTCTAGACCCCAATGTTGTGATATTCTGTGCTGGCTGATTCGAAGGGCATAAGTCAGACAGGTTCATGATGATTAAAAAAACAAAACAAAACACAAAGTCTGATAACAGGACGCTGATGGAAGAGGAATTTATGACACTTGTGCAGTTTGTGGTGGTCTAAGTCGATTACTGGCTTCACTGATGTGGGTCCGTGGCTAATTTCTATCTCGGCTGCTACTCACGATACTATCACTCTAACTGCCAGGCTCAAAACTGACTAAGGACTGGAGCTTGACTGAATATATGTAAAATTCCATCCCACACATCCGACCACCCAGATGCTCAGCACTTAATTTCATCCCAGACTTTTTGTCTATGATTTCTCTTAAAATTAAAACACTTACTTTTTTCTTCAGACTTCACGTCCTCAATATTCCGACCATTAATTTCCTCAAAAGAGATTTTCTCATAAAAACAGTATTTTGCTTTTAACACTTAGATACCTAAAGATTTTTATCTTTAACTGGGTTAACTTCATGGTGACCGTTCAATTCTCTTAAACTTTACGGCCCAATCTTTTGTGTCCGTAAAAGGACAACCACCCACCCATATACCTATGCCTGGGCTTAACACATTTAAATTTTTTTTTTTCTGACCATGTTCTCTCTTAACCATAGTGTCACACAACTTTCTATTTTTTTTTTTTTTTTTTTTTTTGTTTAAAAAAAATACTAATTTGTATGTTTTCTTCTTACAGAATCATCCTCAGTCACCGGCTTCATCTTCTACCAATCCGTATGTGCCACCTTCATTCAGTGGGTTGCAATCAACAACAAATGAAGTGGCGGATGACTCAGCTGGTAGGGACCTGGCTGAACAACTTGATGAAGCCATGCGTTCTTTCATTGGAGACGATCCAGAACTTATGCAGAACATTGAAATCCTTGCCAAAGCTGCAGAATCCGCTGGTGAGTTGCTCAAAGACGGACTATTTTAATCTTATTTCTTTAGGCCGGTGGTTCCCAAACTATGGCCAAAATGAGCCACAGCAAATTTCAGGTGGGCCAAGAAAATGTTATAATTCTATATGATTTCAGAACCTACTTTTTATATACAAAATCCAATCATATATGTGGGAAATTCTTTTCTAGAAAATAAGATGTCAACTAATTCATGGTAGGGTATAAGAGGTGTAATATGCGACGTGCCTGGTCTAGAATGCAAATGGCGGCTTCCACTCGTCTATAAGTAGCCCCTATTGACGGCCTGTCATCAAAATCTGCATAATACTAAGAACGATCACTCAAAGCTACTTTTAATCAAGAGAGGTCACTTTAACCTACCCACACAGTAGGGGAGTGGGGGGAGAGATTTACGCCCCTGATATCTTGTTTGAATAAATATCTTATGTAAAATGGAAATATTTTTTCTATTATAATAATTTCATGGGCCACAAAAAAAATTCTGGTTTCAAAGTGGGCCATGAGCTGAAAAAGGTTGGGAACCCCTGCTTTAGGCTACCCTTTCCCATTATTTACTGTGCATATGATATGATTTAATGGTGACTCACTTAAGAACTGAACCTAAATTTTTGCCTAATATAAGGGGGTTGCACCCTGGTGAGATACAAATTAAACTTAGCTTAGGCCATCTATTTACGTGCACAAAATTGTATCTTGCATATGGTGCAACTCCTTAATTAAATGGTCACCCATTTAAGAACTGAACAAGCCAATTGCTGCTTAACTCGGTGATTTTTCATGAACCAGTGCTTTAAGTGATTTTAGATTAAGAAAAGAAAAAAAAAAGTATTGCAAAACTTTTGACTCACCCTAGTACAGTGGTGCCTTGACTTACAAGTTTAATTCGTTCTGTTTGTGTTACATAATTATTAGATACCTAATATTTATGTGCAAATGGGTAAAGAAATGTAGATGGATAAAAAATGAATTTAATCGATATCACTTTAATCAATATCACTTACACATGTGTTTCGGTCAGTTTATCAAAATGTATACGGATTACGCTATTATTATTATTAAAATAATCAGATGAAATTGAAATAATGATAATAATAATAAAAATGTAAAAATATTCTGTACACAGAAAGATTTTTACATTTTTACTATTATTATTATTATTATTATTATTATTTCAATTTCATCTGATTATTTTAATAATAATAATAGCGTAATCCGTATACATTTTGATAAACTGACCAAAACACATGTGTAAGTGATATCGATTAAATTCATTTTTATCCATCTACATTTCTTTTCTTTACTCATTTTTCCTCATATTGTCGGATTCAATTCCTATTCCCTTTTTACATATATATATATAGTCATCCACAGACGCGTGTTTCGACTTATCAAGTCTCTTCAGTGTGGCTAGACATTTGTGAGCTACCTGCAGCCGGGATAGAAACCCGATCGATTCAGCATCAGGTGGACAGCTTAACCGCTCGGCCATCATCACCTACAGAATGCGAAGGGGATTTTAACTGTTTTAATACACACATCTGTATGTATGTAAAGGCCACCATATAGTGCTCTATCCCTTTTTATAGGAGAGTGTTGCATTTACACTTTAGTTGGCGGTCATCAGCGAAAAATCCCCTCCAAATTGCTCAACCCCAGGGGGATGGGGAGTATATATAGTCATCCACAGACACGTGTTTCGACTTATCAAGTCTCTTCAGTGTGGCTAGACATTTGTGTGCTACCTACATATATATACACACACACACACAGTGGTACCTTGATTTATGACTGTGCCAACTTATGAATCACCATGACTTTATTGAAGTAAAGATGTCGGGGTGGCCTAAAATTAGTATCAGCGAGACAATGAGGGAGTCTGTCCTTTTCACTAGTGTTAGATCAAGGAGATTGTTTTTGGCATTTAAGACGGTGCGCCACACCTACCATCATCTCCTTGCTTTACCACACTGATCCCTGTGCTACTCATGTGCTGAGTTGGCTAGGGCTGGTATCGAACACAGAATCTTGTGGTTCCTAATCAGATGCTCTACTGACTGAGCTAAACCGGCCTTGAATAAAACAATGGCTACATAAAATCCAGGCATATTTTATTTATCATTTGGTTTTGAAAACTTAAAAAAAATTTTTTTATCTGACCTATATCATGTGATATTAGCATGAATAAATAGCACTTGTTGACCTTTGACCTCTAATGGAGATATGATTTATTTATTTATTAGGTGACTCTCCTGAAGCCCAGAAGGAATTTGCAGATACTCTTGCTAAGACGTTGAGTAGTTTGGCCCAAAATGCAGAGGGCTTACAGGTAAAGGAACTTTTTTCTTTTTCTTCTTCTTTTATCATGAAGTTGATTTCATTATTGCATCGCTTTGGGAAACTGGAGACCAACTCTAGACCAAAGTCTAGAAAGGAACAAGTCATTCACACAAGACTAACGCACTCCTATATACTCAAACAAGAACAACAACCACAGTGTGAAACATGTTAAACACTTATTCATGGAATGCAGGTTTTTTGCTCATGTCAGAAACCGTAATTTTAATGCAAACAGTATGAAAGATCTATTTGAAAATGTCAACATGGAGGACATTCTGTCCTTTTTGAGGGAAATAAAATTATACCATAGAATATAGACATGAACTTAATCAATACCATACAACATGATCCCCAATGGTGCTAACACATTGTTAAAACCAATTACTAAAAAGTATAAATATAAATACATAACATATATTACTTCCTAACCATTAGGCATGACATAACCCAGACAGGTTGATATGCCATTAAAATCAATAAACCAACCAACCAGACTATTATCTTCATCCTTGTTGTTTTTAAGATATTTCTAATATATTCTTTAGCTTTTTATCAGATAATTAATGCATGCTGAATTTGTCAAAAAATGGATATTTATATATATTTACCTAACCCCCCTCCACATGAATAGGATGTGACACAAGTGGAGTTTAACAGGTTTGAATTTAGAGTTTTCCTTCTCCTAGACTGGTTGCCTAACCAAGGTTAATGAGTCTAGCCTGTCCTACTATTTACGTATCGCTGGAGGGAGAATAGTTGGATTCATACCTTTCCCAATGGTATTAACACTATATGAAATGCAAACAGGCTTATCCAGGATTTGAACTCGTATAGTCATGTCCATTTTCTACGATGGTATCCATTACACCATACGCTTCCAAAAAATGGATATTTAAATTGCTAACCAGCACAAGGCCTCGAGATGGCCTGGTTAGGATTTTATATCCGGGAGGAGAAACAATACTATAAGTAAAAAGTTGGATAATATAGCAAAAAGCTCCTTCGATAGTAAAAATCATTTTTGAGTGATGGGGTGAGTTAATAAGCGGCAATCCTAAGAATTTTTAGGTAAGAAAAAACATTTTTTTGTAAATATATTAATCTTATTCCTGGATTAAACCAAAATAAATATTCTTTTTTCTTTGCATATTTAATGAAGAAAAAAAAGCCACAAAAACAGTCGGAATTAATTTTATACACGTGGTCGGTTTGTTTTTATAGACCAAGTTAATGCAAAAAAAAAGAAATATATATATATATATGTATATATCTCTTATTATAATAGAGATTGTGTGTTTTTCTGTCTGTAACCGAAACTATATTACCACTCAAGTCACAATTCCTTTACTTATTTACGTCACATTCTCCATGATTTTATTTTTATTTAAACCTCAATTATCAATAAAACTGTTATACATTATTAATACTGTTGGTCGCATCTGCATACTAATAACATGCGAGTGTACTTATATATACAACAAAAAAGCGGTTTACAAAATGAACGGGAAGGCTAATTTGCATATTGATATTAAAAATTTGATTTTAATAAATATGTGTTTAGTAGTATTGATTTCTAATTCTTTGTTTTTATCTTAATGAATATGAGCAAAAATCTCTTCAATAAATCTTAAAAGAAATCCATTAACAAGAAGAATTAACTGTAATTTTATTATTTATTTCCTATTTTAACTGAATAGTTAAATTAGGAAAATTTAGTAATAAAAGATGGGAGTGGTGGAATAGTAAGTTTCAGTTATTCTATTTTTCGATTATACCCCCCTCTGTTTCAAATCTTTTTATCTGCATTCTTATTTAGTTTCATTAGCCTTTCTAATTTAGTATAATATCTTATTACTTTAAAACTTAAATACTTGCACCCGGAGGATGCATATATTTGCTAGTATATATATATATGTATATATATATATATAGGTAAGTAAGTTTTAAATTGAAGGTTAAATTTATTTTAAAACAAAAAATTCGATCTATGTGGAAAAAAAAGTTTGTTAATTAATTTTGAATTTTAAAGGGGAGAAAAAAAAGAATCTGTTAAGTTGAATAATCATTTGGGAAGAAAAAAAAAAAAGATACCCCATTTTACATTTTGATATCATATAGAAACTAATGGTTGAACAAACTAATTTGGAAGACCCAAGACAGAACGAATCTAGCAGCCGCTAAGACAACTTCAGTTCCAGTATTCTTCTGATGATGGGAATTTTCGTCCCGAAATATTGAGAAATAAAATGACAGGTTAACAAAAAACATCATAGTTACCTTCTTTTTTCTTTACACTCGCATTGTGGCAGCCTTCAAAACCAACCAACAAACTAATTTTTGTAGTTATTGGCATTTCAAACTCGGAAGGCTATAATATAGTTTTTGTGCCCCTGAAGTTACGGCACCTCCTGTGACTGTTTTTCAAACATTGGACTTAACATTCTCGACCACAGATGTCGCATGTGAAGGCTGTCCCTAAAGATATTAATATGTTGGTGCTTTGTAGCCGCTGCTTTCTTCTGGACCTCTTAGCTTCACGGTGTTGTGCTAGGGTGACTTTAGACATGAACAGTCCTCTACAGAGAGCCTGCCGCCACCGAGGGCAGTCCTGAGCCAAATTTTCCCAGCGAGAAGGTTCCCGAGTCCAACAAGAAATACCTAAAGAAGGCCAGAGGGCATATCGGCCGAAACGTTGTACAAATAACAATGAAGATGGGGACAATAGTCCGAATAACACAGATAATACTAATCTTCAAGCCTCATCTCAAACATTCAGCGAAACTAAAGTAGGCCTATTCAGAAAATTGTGTACTGCTTTTTGTTTTTTGTTTTGTTTTATTTTGTTTGTTTTTTATTCCTTATTTTTAAATTTCAATTTAATTTTTAAATTCCCAGGAGCAGCTGAATGAAGATGAATTGAATCAGGCATTTAGTAATCTTGGTCTTAACCCAGGAAGTGTAGGGGTTGGACTGGATGGCAACAGTGGGGGTGGAGGAGGGGGTGCTGATAACCCAGACATTCTTCCAGTCATGCAGAACATGATGAAAACCCTCCTGTCCAAAGAAGTCCTCTATCCATCGTTAAAAGAAATATCCCAAAAGGTAAGTAAATTTCTTGTGCTATTCGTATTGAACCTAACTAGCAGGACCTGTGGATATACCACATTATGATAATCTAATTATTATGACGTTTGATAAAGACATGCTGGGCACTGCTGGAGAAGCAAGGATGAACTCATTAGCAACGTTCTTCTGTGGAAGCCATCATATGGGCACGCCAGAATAGGCCGCTCAGCAAAGACGTACATAGACCAACTCTGCGCGGATACTGGATGCTGCCCAGGAGCAATGAATGATAGGGACGGTTGGCAAGAGATTGTCATGGATATCCGTAATGCTAGCGCAATGTGATGATGATGATGAAGAACTATTGTATAATAGTTCAATATGTAAAAGGAATAGTAATCTTGATTTAAATGTTTCTCACACTTTCTTTCTTTCTTTCTTTTCATTATGTTTGATTGAAACAGATTAGCGATCACCCCTTCTCTCTATCTTTCTCCTATTTTATTTCTTTCTTTCTTATTATACTTTTTCTGTGTAGCATGTCCTTTTCTTCCCTTTCTTTCTTTTCTTCTATATTTTTTCTGTGTAGCATGTCCTTTTCTTCCCTTTCTTTCTTTCTTATATTTTTTTCTGTGTAGCATGTCCTTTTCTTCCTTTCTTTCTTTCTCATATTTTTTTCTGTGTAGCATGTCCTTTTCTTCCCTTTCTTTCCTATTATATTTTTTCTGTGTAGCATGTCCTTTTCTTCCCTTTCTTTCTGATAAAAACAGAATGGTCTTATTTAACTGAGGTGACAACACTCATAAAAATAACAATTCTGATACTCAGGATTTAAATTTCTGCATTTCATTTTGGATTTTTTTTCTGATTTTTTTTTTTTTTACTTTGAAGAAAATTTAATATTTAGAGTGTGGGTCAAGTGTGTGATGTCCAATGTGTATTAGGGGACCTGGGAATATTTTTGTTTGAAAATATTTTAGAGAAGTCCTTAAAGGTTTTGAGATAAATGCATTTACTCTCTGCTTTTTTATGTTTAAAATTTAATTGGATAAGGGAAGGAGAGAGGGAGAGTAATCTACTACTTTAGTTGTTTACCATCATGAATACTCATTAAAATTATTATTTATTTATTTATTTTTTTTTTTTTGTTAAGTATCCTAAATGGTTGGAAGAAAATGAGGGAAAGACAGACAAGGAGTTGATTGAAAATTATACCCTGCAATACAACCTGATGAAAACCATTTGCCAAGAGTTTGAGAAAGAAACCACGGCAGACAGTGAAAATACCAAAAACAACAGATTTAAAAGAATACTGGAACTTATGCAGGAAGTAAGTGTTGTTTTTGTTTTTTTTTCATTTGGTTTTTGTTTTCCTTTTTCTTACTTTACCGCACAGATCCCTGTACTACTCATACTCTGAGTTGGCGAGGCTGGTATAGACTAGGAACCTCGTGGCTTCTAACCGAACACTCTACCGACTGAGCTAACCCAAAATATATCAATTTATTTCTATTGATGCTGTGATATCAGTTTTATGGATTGTCTAAAAAAAAAAATTTTTAAAAAGTTGAATTAAAATATACTTATCAAATTCTATGACATTTAACTCTTTTGCCTACTTAAACTGCTCACAGTGACTCGCCTATTCTATGCATGCCACATCAAGCTAAGTACAAAAACTGATGGTGAGTTCATAAATAAATTAGTTTAAATAAAGCAAACAAGATATTAGGATTAATACGAAGGTCATATAAATACATGGATAAAGAAATGCTGAAAAATTTATTCCTTGCATTGGTAAGACCTCATTTGGAATTTGCTAATGTGGTTTGTGTCCAAGACTAATCAAGGACATAAAACTCATTGAGGGAGTTCAGAGGAGAGCAACTAAAGTAATGAAGGATTTAAAAAACCTTTGTATGAAGAAATACTTAGGAAGATTGACTTACCAAGTTTGGTTTATCGATCTACAAAAAGGATATGATTGAAGTCTACAAATATACACATGGGTTTTATTCAACGAACTTTGACCTACTAAACATTGCTGAAAATATCAATACCAGGGGTCATAAATTAAAACTCTTTAAAAAATTTTGTAAAGCAAATGCAAGACAAAATTATTTTAGTAACAGAATGGTGAATACATGGAATAAACTACCATCATCAATAGTGAATGCCCATCTCTAAACTCCTTTAAGGCAATGTTAATCTGTGGAAAGATTATAAATATTCTGTGGAATTAAGATGAATGTTTATAAGGAACAGTTGACAGGTCTCAGACCTAATATTAAAGTCGTCAGGGCGGCCTAAAGTCGGTACCAGCCAGTCAGCGAGGGAGTCTATCCCTTTTCAATATAGCGCTAGACCAAGGAAATTGTTTTAGCATCTGAGGTGGAGCGCCACCCTACTATCAGTTCCTTACTTTACTGCACAGATCCCTGTACTACTCATATGCTGAGTTGGTGAGGGCTGGTATAGGACTAGGAACCTTGTGGTTTCTAGCTAAACACTCTAACTGACTGAGCTAACCCGGCCCATATACTAGCTGAAAAATATATTATTATTATAAAGTAAAGTAGACGGGGGCCTAAAGTCGGTATCAACCAGTCAGCGAGGGAGTCTATCCCCTTTTCAATAGCGTTAGACCAAGGAAATTGTTTTTACATCTGAGGTGGAGTGCCACACCTACCATCAGCTCCTTACTTTACTGCACAGATCCCTGTGCTACTCATACGCTGAGTTGGCGAGGACCGGTATCGAACTAGGAACCTTGTGGTTTCTAGCCGAACGCTCTACTGACTGAGCTAACCCGGACCATTATTATTATAGTTCATTATAATTGGGCAGAAAAACTCTGATTACAATAATTATAGGACTTTATTTGAATAGAATGAGTTCTGAGGTGAATAGATCGGGAATTTTTAAATATCCATCATGCAGGTTTGAAATATTCATCATACAGGTAAAAAAAATACCAAGAAAATTTAGTACAGCCTTGGGGAAGATGTTGTGGGCAAAGAGTTAAGTTTTTAATTGTAAAATGAAATGTGAAAATTAGTTTTCATTGTTGTCATTTTCTTCTGATAAAATCCAAGTCAACAAGAATATAAAAAGAAGGAAATGAAGAAATGAAAATAAACTGACAGATGAAAAAGTTAGCTTTTCATAAAAACGTATAAAAGTTCAACTCTTAAAGGTTTAATATTAATGTATTTTTTATTATTGCACTTCAACATGACCGCCATCTTTGTTGATACATTTTCAACTTGTAGCGGGACTTTATGGACACCCTGTATTAGACTAGGAAGAAGGGAAGGAAGAACAAATAATGAAAGAAAAAGAAAGAAAGAAAAGCCCTTATAAATTAAATATAAATTTGAGAGAGATAGAGATGGATGGATATATATAGAGAGAGAAAAGAGAAAGAAGAAAAAGAAAGAAAAGCCCTTATAAATTAAATATAAAAATATGAGAGAGATATCGAGAGAGAGAGATATGGATGGATATATATATAGAGAGAGAAAAGAGAAAGAAAAAGAAAGAAAGAAAAGCCCTTATAAATTAAATATAAAAATATGAGAGAGATATTGAGAGAGATAGAGATGGATGGATATATATATCTAGAGAGAGAGAGAGAGAAAATAGAAAGAGAAAGAAAAACCCCTGATACATTAATATAGAAAAGATAAAGAGAATATATTCTTGTTTTTATATATTCAAAAAATAGGACAAGAGAACACTCTTTTATGTGTTTTCTCTGAGAAGAATGTATTAGAAATGGCCGGATAACAAATGTATTTCCTATTAAGGTCGGATGGTGAGGTTTCATTACCAACTCAACCTCCACATTTCTGGCTAAATCCGTGACTCTCCCTCTCTTAGCATGGCAATAATAATATCCCCATTCCTTGTCAAATTAATAGTCATAGAATATGGAATAATAAAGATAAAAATGGCAAAAAAATAAAATAAAATTGACTGATACAGTTAAATTTAAAAATTAAGTTTTCAGACATTTTGCATAAATTATTATGCTTATCTCCCTTTGCACAAGGGTTTGTTTGTTTTTTTTGGTAATAAAGTAAAAACCTGTTCACTTGATTTTCTAGACTCCTTTTCTTTCTCATATCTTATGAAAAAATTATGCAAATTATGCGGTAGGAATAATTTTCATAGTTGATTTTATTGGTTCTTGTTTGTTTGTTTGTTTGTTTGTTTTTTTGTTTTTTTTTGATAACTTTAGTTTTTCTTTTCTTTTTCTAGATGCAAGAATTAGGTCAACCTCCCAAAGAAATCCTTGGAGAAATGGTACGTAAACTAGCAGTATATTATCTATTATTATACTAAAGCTGAGTGAATCAACCATTGTCCCTAAAGGCTTTTTTTCTAGATACATTAATGATATAGAAAATATCCCAAAATATTATCTAATCATAAATCTAATTAATGTTTGAAAAAATATTATATTTTAAAATTGACCTTTTTGAGTTTTATTTTAGTAGAAAATTGGGTACCATTATAGTATATGTGGCCTACCTTTTGAATGTGGCCTACGAAATCATGTCTCTCTTATAGTAGGTGGCCTACCATAAAAAGCATATAAGGTTATAATAATAACTGCTAACTCTAACCCTATTTCAGAATTTTAGAATATTTTAGAATTAAATAGATCTCTGATTCATGTAAATTATGGATAAATTCTTTTTTAATTATTCTTAATTACTATATACAGTTTATGACTGAAGTGCATTTCTTGAAATTGAATATATGTGGAAAAAAAATTAGTTTCAATTAATTGCCTACTACTTATATCTACAAATATACTCTTACTGAGGTAGGACACATTCGAACCGGGTGGGCCACATACTATAACAGAATCAAAAAGGTAGGCCACATACTATAACAGAATCAAAAAGGTAGGCCACATACTATAATGGCACTGAAAATAGTTTAAAAAATAATCTTGATTTATTTTTTTTGTAATGACTTTGTTGTCATTAACATAATGATTTCTATCTAATCACTGGAAATCTTTTCAAAATGAAATGAGAGATGAGAAAATATTAGAAAAAAAATGTTCTTTTTTTTTTTTTTCGTTTGCAGTGTTCTTTTTTTAAAAATTTTTTCATAAGTGACATGATTGGTAATCTGAAAAATATTTGAAAATGTAACATATTTTCCTAAAGACATATACTATGTAAATTAAAAGAAAAGAAAAAAGTAGAAAGGAAAGAGAAAGAATAACTAATGCATTCGTGATTATGTTTTCGTTTACAACTTACAACAAAACCATTGATCAACAAATAAAACTATTTCTCTGAATGTTTGTGATGAGTCTTGAAGATTAGTATTATCTGCGTTATTGGACACATGGCCTAGTGGATAAGGTAGTTAGGTTAAGACAGTTCTAAGTGACAGTTATCTCTGGATACCGAGTTCAATCCTGAGTAGAGGCAGTTAGAAAAATAATTAACACAACTCCTACCCCAGCTATGGTTAGCGAAATAAGAACAGTGGAATAATCCCCCGTGGACTAAATAAAGGGTTAGGTTCAAAGTTCCGTGATGGCTCCAGATTATGACAAGAAGGTACCCGAGTCCGAGAAGGTTTCCGAGTCCGACAAGAAATACCTAAAGAAGGCCGGAGGGCATATTGGCCAAAACGTTGTACAAATAACAATGAAGATGGGGACAATAGTCCGAATAACGCAGATAATACCAAATAAAACTATACCTGCACACCATTCACAAAAATAACAATAACAACCCCAACAACAATAATAACAGAATCAATCTATATTACAGAAACCAAATGCACAAAAACTACAAATCCGATGAACACGTAATAACCAACATCATACACACACATCAAACCTTTTGACCAACAACAAAAACTAAAACTAATTATCTACTACACCAAATTCAAAACTTCAAACCTCCTCGTCAAAAATAACTCAAACTCCCCTAAAAACTCCCTAAATCAAACCAATGTAATCTATAAATTCACTTGCCTGTTTCGAGAGAGTCTCTCAGAAAATAAATCGAATATTAACAGCTACATTGGACATACCACTACAACACTCTCCCGTCACCTTACATACTATCTCTCCGATACTAGTGCCATGACACAACATTTAATTACAAAACTTGTAAATAAATTCACCTCCTCTGACATTAGAAAAATCCTCACTGAAAATACGAAAATCATCTATAAAAATAAAAATAAGAAATGCTTATAAATTCTTTTAACTGATAAATACATACATCTGTATATATATTTTAAGATCACCAGAAAGATCAAATCTTTAAACAACAGATGATCATTTCTTTATTACGCTGGTGGTGAAAGTCAATTATAGTCACATCTAGAGAGCTCTACCGGGTTTTGGGAGCATATAAGTCAGACACCCACACACACACACACACACACACACACACACACATATATATATATATATATATATATATATATATATATATATAATATATATATATATATATATATATATATCTTCTTATTATAATGGATATTGTGTGTTTTTCTGTCTGTAACCGAAACTATATTACTATACAAGTCACAATTCCCTTTGTTATTTACATCACATTCTCAATGATTTTATTTTTATTTAAACCTCAATTATTAATAAAATTGTTTCACATCATTAAGACTGTTGACCATATCTACATACAAATAACATGCAATTGTATTTATATATACAACAAAATAGCGGTTTATAGTGTTAATGGGAAGGCTAATTTGCATATTGATCTTAAAAAAATTGATTTTAATAAATATGTGCTTAATATTATTGATTTCTAATTGTTTAGTTTTATCTTATTGAATACGAGCAAAAATCTCTTCAATAAATCTTAAAAGAAATCCCTTAACAAGAAGAAATAACTGTAATATTATTCTTTACTTCCTATTTTAACTAAACAGTTTAATTAGGAAAATTTACCAATGAACGACGGGAGTAACGGAAAATGATGGAAGAGTTAGTTTCAAAGTTGTTCTATTTTTCAATCATACCCCCTCTGTTCATTAGCCTTTCTAATTTAATATCATATTTTATTATAAAATTTAACTAAAAATACTTGCACCCGGAGGGTGCATATATTTGCTAGTATAAATAATGAATGGAGAATTTATCTAAAAAAAAAAAAAAAATTCACCTGGACACTGTGTGCATTAAGACCCAAGCATGTTTATTTTTAAAAAAAATACAACTTTAGTGTTCTAACATTCCATCGCGTGAATACGCTTCACGCTATATAAACACTAAACAAGCCACCGTTTTTTTTTTAATCTTAACATTTTGACCGTCTGATGATTGCAAGTAAACATGTAACTTTAGCTACAGGATATTAAATCCATAATATATAATCTAATATGTTATGTATAAACATTGTTCTTGTGAACATTCTTTTTTTGGTATTTTGAAGCATTGGGAAAAAAAGAACAAAAACAAAAAACAGAACTTTAATATTCCACAGTTATTCTGTCCCTGATTCAATCAATTCCAATATTTCGGGTGAACATTCACCCTTTTTCAAGGTATAGGGAATAGACACTATCTGGAGAAAAATGAAATACTGTATATGAGAGAAGAAAAAATGAATGAAGTCAAAGGATTTGGTGTTGTTTGGCCATTATTTTTTATATATATATATATATATATATATATATATATATATATATATATAATGTGTGGGAGAATATGTGCTTAATTGAAGTCGAACCTAATTTTTGAAAGTTAATTCATTAATAATTAATTAGGCGAACTTTCAAAAATTAGGTTCGACTTCAATTAAGCACATATTCTCCCAAATATTGTCGGCTGAAAATAGCCATATCACAAACATCGTCTGTTTGTTTACTTCTCATATATATATGTGCTTAATTGAAGTCGTACCTAATTTTGAAAGTTAATTAATTAATAATTAATTAATTAGGCGGGCATACCTATTTAAATGTAAGGCTAAAGAATTTAAATAGGTATGCCCGCCTAATTAATTAATTAAGCACATATTCTCCCAAAAATTGTCGGCTAAAAAAAAAAGCCATATCATAAACACATTGCTGTGTATTTACTTCTCATATTTATTTGTGTATAAGACAAAAAAAATTCAGCATCAAAATTTGGCTTAGAATTATGTTCCAGTGTAAAATAAAATAAAAAGTCAGACATTTTTGTTGTAGAATAATCAATCCATTGTAATTTTGTTCCATTAAAACTGTCCATTGAAATAGATTTAAAAATAAAGAAATATTCTTAATGCCAAATGGGATGATGCCAAATTGGTTTGACTCCTAAACGCCCATTCCCAATCGGCTTGACTCCTAAACACCCATTCCCAATCAGCTATACCAAATCGTACCAATCTTATACTGTGTTTCATGGGGACCCAAAGTAGAGTTGTAGTAATAGTAGTTGTAGTTAGTTCAGAAACAACATACGCAAGTCATATAGTCACAAAGGGGTTGTTTATTCCTTTCTAGGCTTGTGGGTTCTTTTTCAGAGAGAAGGAGAGAGAGAGAGAGGGTAAGGTCAAATTACTTTATCGTAAATCATATTTGGTACTACTATGCGAAAACTCTACAGGGAACCGGGAAGCCCAATCTGCATCTCACCAAGGCCCAGCCGAAAAAGACTGATTTTTCTCTCCTTCCGTTTCTCGTCCCGGGTTAGGAGGGTCACCCACTTCTGGTTCCGGTCAAAACACGGAACTTCCGTTTTTATTTTTAAATCTAGTTCTGAGGTCATTCATCGGTCAATTGCTAGTTGAGTGTTTACCCTTCCAAACTTTAACCTTTTTGTTTTTATTTCTTTTTCTTCTCTTTCTCCAGAAATCTGATTACCATTTTCTTTTCAATCCCCAAATTGACCATAGACCATAATAATTATGCTACAACTGTTTGTTTGTTGTTGTTGTTGTTTTTTATATCAATTTTTTTTTTCTCTTGTTTTCTCTTTTTAATATTTCAGGCCCCTAGTTTAGAGTTTAATGCAAATAATAGCTTCCCCAAATTATTTTTATATCATCAATTTTATCATTAATTTTTTTTTCTCTTTTTAATATTTCATTTTTATATCATCAATTTTATCATTAATTTTTTTTTTCTCTTTTTAATATTTCATTTTTCTCTTTTTGATATTTCATTTTTCTCTTTTTAATATTTCATTTTTCTCTTTTTAATATTTCATTTTTATATCAATTTTATCATTAATTTTTTTTTTCTCTTTTTAATATTTCATTTTTATATCATCAATTTTATCATTAATTTTTTTTTTTCTCTTTTTAATATTTCAGGCCCCTGGTTTAGAATTTGATGCAAACGGCTTCCCCAAATTATTAAATTCTAATGATCAATGTACAGTAATGTAATTGGATGTGGACTGTGCGGCTACCTGCTCTTCTCTCGGCTTACAAAAAATGGAGATGGCAAGCAACATCAGTGGACAGTGGTGCATCTCTAAAGATACCTGCTTCTTCTTCCTCCTTCTCCCCCCTCCTCCCCCTCCTCCTCACTTGAAAGAGGGAAGAGGCAGAGAGAGAGGGGGAGAGAAAAAAAAAATAAAGTGTGTGTGTGAGAGGGAGAGAGAGAACAGGAGAAAGGACGGTCAATCTAACACAGGTGTGACAAACAACTGGACAAAATATACAAACTGTGATCTTTTCATTCCTTTCTGGTTCCCAAAAACAAAGTTGAATTTCAACATTTGTGTGTTAATACCTCCCCATAACCTTGCCCCTTACATTTACCTTCCTTCCCCACCATCCCACTACCTCCTCTAGTTATTGTGAGAGTGAGAGTGTATATGTTAGTGAGAGTGTGTGTGTGTGATGTGTGTAAACTCATGTGTGTGTATATATATATATATAATATATATATATATATATATATGGAGTAACAGATTGGGTAAAATCCAACAAAATGTGATTAAAAATTGAGGAATAACGGATAAAACACAAACAAATTGGTTCAATTGATATTTCACCTGGGTATGTTGATGAAATTTCTGACGAGGCTTCGTTGACATACTGAGGCGAAATATCAATTGTTTGAAGGTTTTTGTTTTATCTGTTATTTCTCAATATTCAATATGTATGTGAGTGTGTGTGTATGTATGTATGTATGTATGTATGTATGTATATCTACAGTGTTTCAAAAAGATGCAACTCTTTTTGACAACTAGTATTTAAAATATTTCAAACCTAAAAAAAAAAAAAAAAAAACTATTTTTTAAAGACACAATTTACAAAAGATGCTAATTACATGTACATTTTAACTTTCCAATAGATGTTGAAAGTGATTTCTGTTATAACGTGGATGCAGCCACCTTTCATAAAAATGTTTGCTCACTTATGTTTAAAAAAAAAAAAAACCAAAAAAAACCAAAACCTCTCCCTTTCAATGTTAGCCTTTAATTCTTTGAGTCTATGAGGATTGTTTTGAAAAAACACTTACACCATTCAAAAATCCCCCCCTCCCCCAAAGAAGAAAGACTTATATTTGAAAATAAGTCACAACAATGAACACTTTGTTTTTGGAAAGAAAAAAAAAAAAAACATAGCTGATACAACACAAAGGAATGGATGCTCAAATGGGGCTAGCGCATGACACAATCATTTCAACTCCTAAATACTGTTGTCTCTTGATTACAGCGTTGCCATGTGACTAATATTGTAGCATAAAATTTACATGTGCATAAATTCTACTCTCTTATACTTAGGGTTGTGTCCTTTATGAAACACTGTGTATGCATTTATATATATATATATATATATATATATATATATATATATAAAAATAAAATATGACAAGGATTGTTTGGGGGGGCTGTCTGTAATATGCTGCAAATATGATTCTAGGTTTAACAACTGTCTAATGTTTTTGGTTTTTGGGTGGAGGGCTTTTTAAAAAACTTATATATATATATATGATATAAGTCAAAAGAAAGGAAATGAATCCGACGGTATGACTATATATGAAAAAGATATGAAAAACACCACAAAATGCTGTTAAAGTGAAAACATTTTATAACTTCGCTGATATTGAACAATATTTCGACCCTATGAAAATCGTCATCAGAGGTTGCCTATTGAATAGGCAACCTCTGATGACGATTTTCATAGGGTCGAAATATTGTTCAATATCAGCGAAGTTATAAAATGTTTTCACTTTAACAGCATTTTGTGGTGTTTTTCATATCTTTTTCATATATACTCATGTCATATATATATATATATATATATATATATATAATTAGTTGTAGTTTAAGTAGTTCATTGAGAAAGAATGTAATAAAATTGTTACCTAGG
Organism: Doryteuthis pealeii; assembly: GCA_023376005.1. Taxonomy (NCBI): domain Eukaryota; kingdom Metazoa; phylum Mollusca; class Cephalopoda; order Myopsida; family Loliginidae; genus Doryteuthis; species Doryteuthis pealeii. Next base: position 95,447,185 of record CM042158.1, on the reverse strand, counting down.
AATATTTTGAATTTAAGGATTTAATTGGGGTGGGGGTGCCTATAAAATACTGTAAATATCATTTCTGAATCTTAAGTAAGAAATCTCTCGGTTTTTTTTGTTGGGGGGGGGGGCTTTTTCTTTTCTTTTTTTTTTTTTTTTTTTCTTTTTTTTTTTATATGGTTGTAGTCTAAGTACTCAAGAAATAATATAATAAAACTTTGAAATGTTTTGAATTTTGAAACTTCAAAGAAATGAAAGTCTGAATACTTTTAATTTATTTGAAATTTTAAAATTCAAAAACATTCCTGGATAACACCCACCCCCCACCCCCCAAATGGAAAAAAAATTACTGTAAGTTTTAAAATAGGCTTCATAGATATTATTGCAAAGAAAATGTGAAACTGAAAAAACAATCCTTGTCTATTGTATTTCACGAAACATGGCTAAACGAGTGTTTTCTGCATATATATATACATATATATATATATATATGAGGAGAGAAGGATTTGAATAAATCCGACAAAATGTGGTTGAGAATAGAGGAAAGTGTGGATATAACAACACAGACAGCTGAATTCAATTGATATTTCGTCTCATTATTGGATGAAGCTTCTTCTGAACTTAAGTACTCATCCAATAACGAGGCGAAATATCAATTGAATTCAGCTGTCTGTGTTGTTATATCCACACTTTCCTCTATTCTCAACCACACACACACACACACACATACACACACACATATATATATATATATATATATATATATATATATATATATATATATATATATATTAATTTTTGAATGAAATCTAAAGGTATAAAGGAAGATAGTATGGAAAATAAGCCGTTTTGTTATCTGTCTATAGTGAAACATATCTAATTTTCTATATTGTTTTCCTTATTTGTAAATGTTATTTGTTTGTATGAAATATTAAAGAATGCTCATTATAAACTAAATTTTGAAAAAAAAAAAAAAATAAAGAAAAAAAAATAAAGAAAACTATTACCACCACCCACCAATCACTTATTTTCCATGCACATCTTCAATTCAAATCTTGTTTTAGCAACTAATGTTGCTAGATTTAAAAAAAAGAAAAAAAAATTTTTTTTCTTTCTTTCTTTATCCAGTACCTTGTATAAATTTTCATTTAAATCTTAAAATAACTGGGTAATCTGAACATTAGCTACATAGATGAGAGTAACTTCCCTTTGTTTCTTTCACTTTGAAGAAGCCATGTTTTGGTCGGCCATTTTCATTTCACTGTAATCAATACAACTGCATGTTTTAACACAAAAATATCATAAAATGTGTTCTTAATAACAGTTAAATTCATTTCAAATAATGCACAAGCACAATTAAGAACACATTTTATGATATTTTCCTGTTAAAACATTCAGTTGTATTGATTTGAACAAATTCGTATTTTCAGTGTAGATTTATGGTGAAATGAAAATGGCCGACCAAAACATAACGGCTTTCTCAAAGTGAAAGAAACAAGAAGAGGTTACTTTCATTTATGTAGCTAATGTTCAGATTACCAATAACTGATCCTCTTGAGCAAAATATGGACTAGGCCCTCCTCCAAAACTATAACCCCTCCCCCCCACCACCAAAAATCCTTGTAGTGGAAATAATTTTTAAAAAAATTTTAAAAAATGAATAAAAATAATTAAAAAAAAAAAAAAAATAAAAATAATGATAATAAAAAGAGAGAGAAACTCTTTATCTTGACTCAACGTAAAAACCCAAAGATTGCCATTTTCTGAACACTGCCTCGGATGCCAAAGTACTTTCTGGAATTACCTTTTCTTCAGCCAACAACGTTTATTTTATATTTTTTTCCCCCCGTTTTTTTTTTTTTTTTAAATTTTTTAATTATTTTTTTTAATTTGCTTTTGGCATTTTAATTATTTTTTTGGTGTGGGGGCAGGTTCATATATATATATCTCTTTTTAATTTTTCTTATTTAAAAAACAAAGATGTTACTTTTGTTATTAAAATATTTTTTTTATATTACTGAAAATATATTATCTAAAATATTATTTTTGTTCTTATTTTAGATATTTTTTTCTATTTCAAAATATTTTTTATTCCCCACTGAAAAATATTATTCTTATGAAAAGGTGTACCGTTCCCCCCCATTCTCACCACTTAAGGATATGATTTTATTATTGTGAAGGTATGATATTTAAAAAAAAAAAAAAAAAAAAAAAAAGATCCCTCCCTCTATAAACCGTTGATAGATGATTTATGTTATTTATACTGCTGAATGAATTTTGTTGGTCTAATTATTAACTCAAAGTAGATTTTAAACTGAGAGCTGATGGTAGGTGTTGCGTTCCACCTAAGACTCAAAGTAATTTGGAAATTTAGGTTAATAGAAGATAATAAATAAACTATCAATAGTCAAGTACAAACAATTGTTTGTTTTTTTCTTTTTCTTTTTCTTTTTAATTCTTAACATCCTGTTGAGAATTTTCTAAGTCCAGAGCCCTTTTCCTCTAAGGATTTATTAAAAAAAAAAAAAAAAAAAATGGTTAAAAATGGCCTTTTCATTTAAAGTTACCTGTTATTTCCCTAAAAATAAAGACTTCTAAATATGTTTAATATTACATTTAAACAAAGTCCAGGGCCCCATTCCTCTAAGGATTTATCAAAAAATGGTTAAAAATGACCTTTTCATTTAAAGTTACCTGTTATTTCCCTTGAATTAAAGACTTCAAAATATGTTTAATATTACATTTAAACAAAGGCTATCGTTTGGGGCGGATTAGGAAAACGAATATGACTTCCAGCCAGGCGGAATGAGGTGGTATAGGACATTAAGAGTTAAAGGGCCGGTTTACCACAGTCGGTAGAATGTCCGATTAGGAACCACAAGGTTTTCTGGGTTCGATACCAGCCCTCGCCAACTCAGCGTATGAGTAGCACAGGGATCTGTGTGGTAAAGTGAGGAGCTGATGGTAGGTGTGGCGCTCCACCTAAGTCACCAAAACCAATCTCCTTGGTCTAGCTAGCGCTAGTGAAAAGGTGATAGGTTCCCTTGCTGTCTGGCTGATACTGACTTTAGACAACGACTTTTTTTTTTTTTTTTTTTTTTTTTTTTTTTTAGATTCCCATTCACTGATTTAAAACTAATTATATTTAACAAGCCTTGAAGTAGGGGCGGACTGAGCGGTTGGGCAATTCGGTAGTGCCTTGAAGGCTTAAAGCACTAAGGAAAAGAACATAGTATAGTAAAACATTTATGATTTATTGGAATTAGTATATACAAGGGATCATGAATAAGATCCACAATCAGTTGATTGAGACTTAGGCAAGTCACTGAGAATAATTTGTTTAGTTATAAGAAATTTATTTCTAGAAAGAAACCTTATACTTTTCTGGTAGGGGAGTTAATTGAGCAGTTGGTCAATTGGGCCACACCTGAGGACCCAAAACCCCCAAGAGACCCAAGTGTTGCATACCTCTTTCCTTTCTTTCTTCTATTCTTCTTCTGGCGTCTCTTCTAACATCTCTTCTAGCGTCTCTTCTAACATCTCTTCTAGCGTCTGGACTTCGTCTTGGTGGTCGGTCGCACTTAACTCATTTCTTCTTCTAGATCAGTCTTGTTACCAAGACATTCACCAACCACAAAACCGTGTTATTTTCTTAAGCTTTTATTTACTTAACTAAACATTTCGTACGTATGCAGGTGAGTTCCAGTTAAGGCAGTACATCTTCTCTGCCTGGCGTCTAAACTGAAACTGAAGACCCAACAAGGTCCCACGTGACTTCACGTATTTCACGGGCTTTCTGCACTATTCCATGGAAAGTCCTGCCCGTGATATGAAAAGGGCCATCCCTTTAGAAATACAGGGGATTGACAATAATCTTATGCAACCGCATAGATTATGTAACACAAGTAGCAAACGTCTTTTTTTAAGTGGCTTCAAATGAATCAATTTTCTATAGCTAAAATGTTTTAACACTACAATTCCTTGCTGCACTATTATGATAATAATCTGGTAACATTTATTATAATATCTTATTTTTGTTGTAGACTAGCCTATCTTACCTTTTCTTAGAGAGTAAATAAACTGGTCCAAGACTACTTGTATACTGCTGGTTAAAGCAGTTGGCAGATCATTACGAGAACCGTCTACTTACAACCTCAATTCTTTGCACTCTGTTGCAAAGTACTTTATTGTTAGTGCTAACCCTTATTTGGATGTACTGAATACACAACATATATTACTTCCTAACCATTAGGCATGACATAACCCCAGACGGGTTGATATGCCGTTAAAATCAATTAACCAACCAATTCTATGTTCCAGTATACAACAGTTTTCACACTAGTTTTGACTGGTGGTTTTTCACTAAAGTCTGAGTGAGCACAGGTCTCCTCACCTCTCCAGGACTCTTCTGAGTATTCTAGCTGATCTTAACAGTGCTGTGGTCTAGATGGTCTTGATTCTTCCTCTGATCGCCAGTTTCCCCAGTCTGTTTTCCAGGCTTTTGGGGACCGTTCCTAGTGCACCAACTACAATTGGTATCACAGTCACCTTTATTCTCTGCAGCTTTTCCAACTCTCTATCAAAATCAAAATTATTATTTTCACTCCTTTTGAGTTTTTCACTGGAGGCTGAGTGACAACAAGTCTCCTCAGGTCTCCAGGTCTCTTCTAGCCGATTGCAGCAGTGCTGTAGTCTGGATGGTCTCAGTTCTTCCTCTGATTTCCAGATCCCCCAGTCTTTTTTCAAAGTTTATTGGGACCGTTTCAAGTGCACCAACGACAATTGGTATCACTGTCACTCTCATATTCCACAGCTTTTTCAATTCTCTAGCAAGGTCCAGGTATTTATCCATCTTTTCATTTTCCTTCAGCTTCAGGGCTGAGGGGCCAACAATAACGCTTTTTACCCGAGGGCCACCGGATCGCTGTCAGTCCATCCTTGGTTTGGAGTATGACTGACTTTCATCAATAAAACTTAAAAGTTTAATTTTCAGAAAATCCGTTTTTTTTTTTTTTTGTTTTTTTTTTGGGTTTTTTTTTTTCATACTTGCTCAATTTAGACAATTTCTCAGCATTATAAGCACTTGTGGCTTGTTTTTAAAAAAAATTAAAATAAAAAATAAATTAAAAAAATAAATAAAACCCTACTTGATTTGTGATTATGCCATTTAATATTTATGATTTCTATCTAACTATTATTAATTTTTCGACTTAGTATTCATCTTAATTTCAGTTGCTTTTCATCAAAACAATTCAGACCATCAGTCTATACCAGTAAGTAAACAGCACTAATCGGAAATAAAGAATGATATAGGTGGATTTGAACTCGCATTCCCTTTACCTCTGGCGGAAATCTGCCCATATATGGCAGACTATTGATTTGAGCTATAAGTGCTTTATGGTCATCAGAGATAAAAATCTAATCTTTAACAATTTGCCTACTTTAAGCTGCTCACAGGTGCTCTCCCACCACTGTGATCCTACCATAAACCGCCAGCAGCGGCTCTTGCCTGTGTCACTTGTTTACACTTGGATTACAATAATAATAGGACTTTATTTGAATAGAATGAGTTCTGGGGTGAATAGGGAACTTTGATGTATCCCGGCATACAGATAAAAAAAAATATCAAGAAAATTTGGTATGGTCAGTGAGTGGGGGTAATTTAGTAGGCAGAGAGTTAAACCCATTCTCTATTTTCCGATTAATTGTTGCTATATTTATTTTTTGGTTGGGTTGGTTTTTTTTTTTATATAGACTAGTAGTATTAGTAATAGTAATATTATCTTTATTTTATAATATATTAATGATTTGAAGGCAATTACAATGCGTATAAAAAATAAAAACAAAAAGATGTTATTTTTGTCTTATCGATTTCAAAGTTTCTACTTCGAAATTGATAAGATAAAAATAACATCTTTTTTTTTTTTTTTTTTTTATACACATTGTAATTGCCTTCAAATCATTAATATATTATAACATACTTAACAATGCTTCAAGCAAATTACCAATTACTTTTATCTTTATTTTATTTTTTTTATTAGCGGAAACATTGTTGACCATTATTGATTTTTTTATTATTATTATTATTATTATTATTATTAGATGAGTTTTTCACACCAATCTTAGCTGATGGTATTTCACTGGAGTCTGAGTGAATCGTGCTGGGCCCATAACCTGTTATGTTTTTAGTGGCCATCCTTTAGGCTTCAAGCAAGAGCGCTTGTCCAGCGGAGATTTTTGGTAAAGAATCCTTTGGTTGTTCCTTGGTGCTCCTCAGTCTTGCAAGTGTCTTGCAAATGGACATCTCTCAGTATCAGTGTTTAAGTAGTCAATCAGCCACGCATTCGGGCTATTGATTGGCTGAGGTTTAAACCACGTGACCTCGCTTAGTCTATAAATTTAAGTGGTGTATTGTAGCACGGCTTATATGCCACAAATGATCCAACAAACAAGTCTCCTCAGGACTCTTCTGAGTATTCTAGCTGATTGCAGCAATGCAGTAGTCTGGATGGTCTCAATTCTTCCTCTGATTTCCAGTTCCTCCAGTCTTTTTTCCAAGCTTTTTGGGACCGTTCCAAGTGCACCAACTACAATTAGTATCACGTTGACCCTATTATTAGCTCAGTTGGTAGAGTGTCCGACTGGGAATCTCAAGGTTCCTGGTTTGATACCGGCCCTCGCCAACTCGGTGTACGAGTAGCACAGGGATCTGTGCAGTAAAGTAAGGAGCTGGTGGTAGGTGTGGCGCCCCACCTCAGGTGCAAAAACAATCTCCTTGGTCTAGCGCTAGTGGAAAGGGGATAGACTCCCTCGCTGTCTGGATGATACCGACTTTAGGCCACCTTGACGACTTTACTTACTTTTTTTTATTATTATTATTATTATTATTATTATTATTATTATTATTCCTTTCATGATGTTCTGAGTAAGTTTTGAAAAATAAAAAAATGAAATTAAGATGAAAGAAGTAATAGTTGACAATGCTTCATCTAATAAAAAAAAAAAAAGGGAATATATTTTTATTTATTGAATGAAGTAATTAAATGTTTTATCTTGGAAAGTTTGTTTTCCAAGTTTCCTTAAATTTTTTATTGATTAATGAAAAAAAAAAAAAAAAGATTCAAGATATCTTTTTAAAATCCCAATTACGTATATGAATCATCGAATTGTAAACCTTATATTTGTCTCTCTGAATTTCTGAGAGTATTATATATACTGATTTGTGTAAACTGATACCTGAAGAAGGCCAGAAGGTACAATGGCCGAAACGTGACTATAACAAAGACGAATATACCTGTTTGAATAAATCAATGTTCATTTTTGATGTTTCGTGTTTTTAAGAATGAGTAAGATGCCGTTTTTTTTTTTCATTTTTTTTTTTTCTTCTTTTTTTTTTTTTTTTCTTTTTCTCTTTTTATTTTTCCCCCTCTTTTTTTTCCCCTCTTTTTCCCTCTAATTATTTGAGTTGAATACTTTTCATTTTTATTTCAAGTTAACTTCTTCATTTATTTTCAATTGGGTTTGCTAACTTGTCAACCGACAGTAATTGCTGTCTTCTGAAATTTTTAGCTTATTTTAAAATTTAAATAAACAATATCTCTACAATTCTTTTCACTTAATAAATTGTACAACCAGAATTGACAGGAATTTTAGACTAGGGGAAAATTTCACACTAAGTTGATCTCTAACAAAGCGGCCGGTTTTTATTCTAAAAATAGTTTTCGATTTTAATTTAAAAAATTAGTTATTTCATGTTAATTCAATAGGAAATTTTTTTAAGTTTTAAAAACTTTACATTTTTAATTAAAATATTATTTAAAATAGTTTTTTATATTAAAATAGTTTTTATTTAATCAGAAGAGAAATGCAGATATGTTTATTTAAATGAAAATAATTTTTATTTACAAAATATTTTTTGTTTATTTAAATAGTAAAAGAGGGGCCGGGTTAGCTCAGTCGGTAGAGCGTTCGGCTAGAAACCACAAGGTTCCTAGTTCGATACCGGTCCTCACCAACTCAGCGTATGAGTAGCACAGGGATCTGTGTGGTAAAGTAAGGAGCTGATGGTAGGTGTGGCACTCCACCTCAGATGCTAAAAAAAAAATCTTCTTGGGCTAGCGCTATTGAAAAAGGGATAGACTCCCTCACTGACTGGCTGATACCGACTTTAGGCCGCCCCGTTGACTTTACTTTTACTTTTTACTTATTTAAATAAAAGGATGTTGGGACCAAGTAACCAATAAATAACTAATTTTTTTAATTAAAATTGAAAACTATTTTAGTATAAAACATGCCTTTGGGTTGCAAAAAAAAAAAAATCGTCTGTTGTTTGTAAAGAAACAACCGGGAGTTTACGGTGAAAAGCAAAAGGTGTTCCTTTCAAAACAGCTCCCAGCTGGGGTGCTTATTGGTTACTTGGTCCAAACTTTCTTATCTTACAATCTCATTCATAGAGAATTATTTTGTGACTTAAATAAGATTTTTGTTCCTTTTTAAACAACATCGTAATCAAGCCAGCATTAAAAAAAAATTTTTTTTTAAAATAAAAATGGGGGGGGGGTGTAGAGCAGTTTAATTATTTTGACCATGCAGAATCCTGACTACTAACTTGCTACCAGTGTCTAACCTTCTCTACAACCACTTTAAAAATTTTTTTTTTTTTTTTTTTTTTTTTTTTTTCACCCTGCTGATTTTATTGGGCGTTCTTTCTTTTTTAGCCACACTTCACCCAGCAGTCACCGAATGGTACAATTTCTTATGAATCTGAAAATATAAAGTACTGATTTGTATAGTTATTGATTTCTTGTGAAGCCATTCTATGTCTGGACTGGCTTGAATAGATGAAATTTGCTTAATTTCATCTGATATGTTCTTTGATTTTTGAGCTCCTTGTGTTAAATAAGGAATCGAAACTCCATACCTGATCAAATTATTCAAAGGGAAACATTTTTTTTAACTTTTCTTTTTTTTTTTTTTTTTTTTTTTTTTTTTTTTTTTTAACACAGTAGCCTTCCAAAAATAACATATACACAATTTAAGATTGGTATAAATATTCATTATGTGTTTAAAAAAAAAAAAAAAAAAAAAAAATGGATGAGCAGTTCATGACATGCAATACTCCACTTTGGCCCTATCTTGGGCTAGACGGGCGGTCGGAGAGGCCCCCTCCGATCAATCCGCTGGTCACGTCAAGCCCTAGCACCTATATGATTTTCCCAACCCCTTTTTATCATATGGGTGCTAGAAGGCGGTGGCTGCAGGTCTACATGTCCTGGGAATGACGTTAAACTCTATCTGATGGTGAGGTTCCAGTTTTGGAGGTTTGGGGAATGTGGAGCACCCCTTCATCACCATTGCTCCCATGTCCACTCTGACCCGGAGTGGTAGTACCTGTTAGGGTCCCATCTATGGGTTGAATAGAAAAACATGAGTTTATAAACAAAATTGTATTATCCATTAAGAATTGATTTATTTCAAAACTTTATCAGCATTAAATGACCCACTGAGGTTGATATGCCGTAAAACAAACCAAATAAACCTTAAAAAAAAGAAAGAAAAAAAAAAAAGAAAAAGTTCTGTCCCATTTATCGGATATTGGTGGGATCTAAAAATATAAATATACCAATTTTTCTAAGCATTCTATAAATAGAACAAAGGGACCTTCTTTTTTTTTTTTTTTTCTTTTTATAAATAACTAACACAGTAGCCTTTCAATAATAACATATACATAATTTAAGATTGGTACAAATATCTATTATGTATAAAAGAAGACGAAAAAAAAAATGGTCCGTCCCATTTATGGGACATCGGCAGAATCTAAAATATAGATGTACCAAATTCTATAAATGGAACAATAATGGCGCCTATTGGGTTAAAAGAGGTGGTATTATTATTCTTCTTCTTCTTCTTCTTCTTCTTCTTTTGAAAGAAGGCTGAAGAACAATCCATTGTATTGGGACTTAGTTTTATTTTTCTCTGTTTCTCTATCCACTGTGATTGAGCTACGTTCTTTCATAAGATCCATTCTAGACGCACTTCTATTTTTTAATTATTTTTTTTTAATCTGTATTTATAAAACTCTTTACTCCCCATGATCTTGTGGCAGACCACTCCAGTCATCTGTGTCTAGTTATATAATAAGTGTAAAGTTCAGTTCCACAGCAGTCTCTCTCCAGGCTGTACCTCCCCCTATTACACTCGTGGGGATGGGGGGTGGGTAGAGTCAGGGGTTAATCTCTGGAGTCTTAATAGAGAATTGCTGAAGGAATCGATCCATTTTTGTCTCTACCTACCAAAATGTGTTAGGGTCCCCACTGTAAACTTGACCTTGTGTCACCTTTTGCTCTTGTGGGGAGATGGATAAATACCTACTTATAAATATCCCTAGCACCTATATGATTTTCCCAACCCTATTGCCCTTATGGCAACCCCCAATCCTTCTTATCATATGGGTGCTAGAAGGCAGTGGCTGAGGGTCTACATGTCCTGGGAATTACATTAAACTCTATCTGATGGTGAGGTTCCAGTTCTGGAGGTTTGGGGAATGTGGAGCACCCCTTCATCACCATTGCTCCCTGGTCCACTCTGACCTGGAGTGGTGGTGCCTGTTAGGGTCCCATCTATGGGTTGAATAGAAAAACATGAGTTTATAAACAAAATTGTATTATGCATTAAGAATGAATTTATTTTACAACTTTGTCGGCATTAAATAACCCACCGAGGTTGATATGCCATAAAACAAACAAACAAACTACTTATAAATATAAAGATAACAATAAGAAACGCCTACAAATTCTTGAGGCAATATGCATAAAAAAAAAACTAACATTAATAAAATAACATTCAACATCGGTTATAATATATTAGCTATCTTTAATAACTAATACACTAATCACAGCAACCCTCTAAAAATAATGGACCCTTCTAATTTAAAAACAAAATAGATAAAAGAACAAGAAAAACGATGAAAAAAAAACCTAACACCAAATCATATACCCCTCTGATGACGACTGAAGAAACAGTCGAAAGCGCTCGGGCTGATAGTATGGGAAGAATCCAATTTCAACTGGATCCTAACATTAGAAAGATAGACAGAAGACTGGAAAAGATACAAATCAAGATCATGAAAAAGAAATGTTCTGTGTTGTTTAATAACACCTGCCTACAAAAAATACCTACTTATAAAAGTCTAACTTAAATGGTTCAAACTAATTCAATAAAGGAAAAAAAAAAAAGAAAAATTTACCTTATTCCCTCGAAAACTACTTGGTCATTTTTTATCAGATTTCACATGTTCTATATATGAGTTATCTTTTTATTTTTTCTTAATTTTATTTTAATTTTTATTTATTTTTTCTTTTTTTTTTTTTTTTTTTTTATTTAAAAAAAAAAAAAAAATTTTTTTAAAGAATTTTT
>CM042158.1:95428288-95430788 GCA_023376005.1 Doryteuthis pealeii | reverse complement strand
ACTGTTTATAACTGATACTTTATTGTATGTTTTTTATTATTATTATTGAGTTGACTGTTATGCTTTTTTACCCTAAGTTCATCGGGTTAACTCAGTCGGTAGAGCATTCAGCTAGAAACCACAAGGTTCCTAGTTCAATACTGGGCCTCACCAACTGTGCGGTAAAATAAGGAGTTGGTAGGTGTGGCACTCCACCTCAGACGCAAAAAAAACAATCCCCTTGGTCTAGCGCTAGTGAAAAGGGGATAGACTCCCTTGCTGATTGGCTGATACCAACTTTAGACCACCCCGACAACTTTACTTACTTTTATAAACTATATAGTTCTTGTGTCCTTGAGGTTACAGCATCTTCTGTGACTGAAGTCCAACATTCGAAAAACATTCTCAACCACAGATATTGCATGTGAAGGCTGTCCCTAAAGATGTTGATGTGTCGGTGCTTTGTTGCCGCCTCTTGGCTTCATGGTGTTGCACCAAGGTGGCTTCAGACAATAACAGTCCGCTACGAACATTATGCATCATAGTCTATGGCAATGTGTTCTCGATCTAATTTTTGGTAAGCAAAGTCTTGAAACAAAGGTAAATATTTGATAAGTCTTATGTTGTGTAACAAGGCAGATTATAATGTGACCGATCTACAGGTCAACCGCAAATACCCACGTTGAAAACCACAAATAAGGGGTGCAACCTATTCACTAGTGCGACCTATCTCTGGGTATATACGGTATACTTTGGGTATATACGGTATACTTCTGTCAAAATGCTTAAGATAAGAGTAGTTGATTTTGAGTAATTTGGAGCTTTTTGCTATCCAAATGAAGTATAAAAACAACACACTCTGTTTATGATGATATGAAAACATATTTGAAGTAAATAATTTTGACTCGAGAAAGAATGTAGAAACCTTTCTGAAAATATTAAAACTTATCAATTTTAGCATGTTTATTCTTTAAAAAAATCTTAATTATAAAAAACAAAACAAATGCCTAACTTAAATAAACTTTGCATTATTTATTTTGCAAATTCATGGTAAATTCCTGATTTAACAGAATAATAAAGGAAAGGGGGTGTCTGTTAAATTGAGTTAGTTTAACCAACTGCTAATTTTAATTTATGTTATAAGCACAATGTATATTCGATTTAATTTGATTTTCCTTTGGTTTGTTTTAAATATGGCTCCCATTTTATTTGGGGAATCCATTTGGGAATGCTATGTTAAAAAGATTGAAATTTATGAAGTTTTATAGGGGGGGGGTCATATCTGTGAGGGTAAAGGAAATGCTTGACTGAAAATAACCGGTTAGAAGGAATAAAAAAAATAAAAATAAAAAGGGTATCTGTTAAATTGATTTTTTTTTTTGTTTTTTTTTTGTTTGAAAATGAAAATTCACATATAGGACAACATTTTAAAAAGTGGTTTATATCCAAAGATAAATCTACTAATATATATATATATATATATATATATTAAGTCATCCACAGACACGTGTTTCGGCATATCATGCCTCTTCAGTGTGGCTAGACACAACTATCCTTGGGTAGGGTCGAACTCAGACTGACCGCATGGTAGTCCGATATCTTATTCCCCTCCCACTGACAGCTGATGCGGGGACTGGTGTTTTTAAACTATTAAATACATAGGAATGTATCTTTCGGTCACTGAGAGATCAAATTTCTGGAGAAATGATATATATATATATATGGTGGACTCCCCTATTGTGAACAATAGATGAGGGTCAGCAGTGAGTAATTTGTTTCCTCCCATGTTGTGCATGCTATCAAGACATTTTGTGTTTCCTTGAGTGTGATAGCAGCCCACACTGACAGATGGAATTTCCTAAAGCAGTTTAAAGTTTAAAGATGTTTTTGTTTTAAAGTTATATATATATAGTAGATTTATTTTTGGATATAAACCACATTTTAAAATTTTGTCCTATATGTGAGTTTTTATTTTGTTTTTTATTTTTTTACTTTTTAATAAAATAAGTTCTAACATAAGCTACAGTACAACACAATTATATAAAATTATCTAAAAAAAAATATATATATATATATTATATATATACACACACCTACCTGGTAGAGTGGGAGCAAAATTTTTCATTTTAAAAATAAAAAATAAATAAAAGGGACCCTAGTTTCAGGTGGTTAAAAAAAAAAAAAACTAATCCAAATCTGTCAGTGGGTGAGACATTGATCGTTAACTAAATTTCTGTTAATTGTATGAATGAAAGACATCCCGTCATGGTGTAATGGTTAGCAAGCTAGTCTCGCAGATCCGTTACTGCTGAAAAGCGAGTTCGATCCTCGAAGGATGCCCCAATACTTGTATCAAATCCTAAATAATCTTTTTTTTCTTTTTTTTTTTTTTCTTTCTTTTTTAATGTTTTTTTTTTTTTTTAATGAATGATTGAAATACTGTTTTGATAGAAATTTTTTTGCAGTTGTATCAATGACTTACAAAGGTTTTATCTATTGTGACTTTGTTTGAATAATACTA